>JAASFZ010000036.1:0-48597 GCA_023334075.1 Globisporangium nunn | reverse complement strand
GCAATTCTGGTGCGTCTGCTGCGCAACCGCCGCAAGAATCGCGGCCACACCCGCTGATCTCAGCTTTTTCATTTAGCAGTCCTCTCTTCTTCGACGCAACCCGGCTCACAGCGCACGAGTCGGGCAAGTATTCCTACGGTGAAAGCTCGTTCTCCATGGTGCCTGGCGTGAGCGACCAGTAAACGTCGAAGCTTGAGGCAAGTTCAGATCGCTTTATCGCGGTGCTCTGTCGAGGTCATTATCGGCAATAACGGAGACGCACTGCCTGAAGGTGATACCTATTGCTGAGAGTTACGTACTCGAGCGCACGCGTTCTTTGATCAGTCGAGTGACGTGGATGGTAGTGAGGATCGTTGTTGTTGTCCATCGTTTCCTGAGACTGGTGGCGCTGATTGTGGAATGCAGAGCGCGGTAAGTGGTAGCTGCGGCGAGAGGCGGCTATGACCGAGGGGTACCCTCAGCAACTTTTCGTGTCTTCCGCTTTGATACTGGTACACCTTGATACTGGTACATTGAGCGTATTCATTATTGGGTAGCCATTTGCACTTCGACCTGTACCAGGAAATAGCTACATTCTGTGTACACCACCGCAACCAAGCTATTCCTGACTGTCGACAAGATATTGGACAACGCTGCGTCGGCAAGATGGAGCAACCTCACAGCGATCGATGGCGATGTCTTGGACGTTGGCAAGCGCTTCGTATTCTTAGCGGCATCTTCGGCTGCGGACTCTGATCCGATGCGAGGAGGAGCTAACTCCGCTGCTGTAGCAGCCCGAAACAACAATCTCCGGACTCAACGCTCACTACCTCTTTCACCTTCAAGCACACAACCAGTAGCACCCTCCAGCACTCTCAAGCCAAGCCAAGCCACTTGGTCCATCCGTCCACCGCCTCTCGTCTCTCGTTTCTCGTTGCCCAATCCTGTCGGTGCAGGCAAACTCCTCGGTCACGACGCAGCAAACACCAATCGCAAGCATGGACTTCTCCCAGCGCATGAAGGATCTGATCCTGCCTCCGGGACCGCCGGCGATCCGCCCAAGCAACATGTCGGCGGCGGCTGCAACGACGGTTGTGGGTGGTGTGCCGAGCGCGGCATCCATCATGGACCTGGGCGAGCGGAAGGGTGTGCGTCGCGCGCCGATCAACGAAGCCGCCGTGGAGCCCGGCGATCTGAATGCTATCACCCACGTGCGCGTGCCCAAGAACAACCAGACGCGCGCGATGATCACGAAGGCGCTCAAGAGCCACTACCTCTTTAGCTCGCTCGACCAAAGCGAGATCGACGAGATGATCGACGTCATGACAATGGTGACTGTCCAGAGTGGCGACAACGTGATCTCGCAGGGCGCGGCGGGCAACTGTTTCTACGTGCTCGAGAGCGGCAGCTGCGATATCGTGGTTGACAACGAGCTTGTGGGCAAGTACTCGAACGGCGATGCGTTCGGCGAGCTCGCGCTGCTCTACAACTGTCCGCGCGCCGCGACGATCCGTGCCACTACGGGGTGCATCCTCTGGACGGTCGAGCGCACCATGTTCCGGCGGATCATGGCCACGACGGCGTCTGCCACGCAGCTCGCGCGCGTCAACTTCCTCAAGAACGTCGAGCTGCTCCAGCGCCTGAGCAACAACCAGCTCCAGAAAGTGGCGGCAGCACTCAAGCTGCAGCGATTCAACGACGGCGACTACATCATCCGCCAGGGCGAAGATGGCAACACGTTCTATATCATCGTCGAGGGCAAGGTGCGCTGCACGTCGCGCGGCTCCGGCGCAGATGTTGCCGAGAAGGAGCTCATGACGCTCTGCCGAGGCAACTACTTCGGCGAGATGGCGCTCATGCTCAACGAACCGCGCCAAGCAAACTGTATCGCCGTCGGCAACGTCGACTGCTACATCATGGACCGCGCGCAGTTCACCACGCTGCTCGGCCCGTTGCGCTCGCTCATCGACCGTCAGATGCGCATCCGCGTGCTGCGCAGTGTGCCACTGCTCTCGTCGCTCTCGGACGACGAACTTGACATCCTCGCGCACGCGCTCAACGTCGTCTCGTTCGAGGACAAGAGCGTGATCATCAAGGAGGGCGACGCCGGCGACACGTTCTACATGATCTCGGACGGCAAAGTGAGCGTGCGCAAGTCGGGCTTCGAGATCATGCAGCTGCGCTCGGGCGAGTTCTTTGGCGAGCGCGCGCTGCTCGCGAACGAGCCTCGTGCGGCGGACTGTGTCGCGCTCGGCCGTGTTGAATGCCTCACGCTTCAGCGCGACGCGTTTGAGAAGCTGCTCGGCAAGCTCGACCACATCATGCAGCGCGAGATCCAGCGCCAGCAGCTTGTGGCGCAGGCGGCGCTCGGCAAGATGGACATGCGCACACCCCAGCCCGCGGCGAAGAAGATTCTGTTCAAGGACCTTGAGAAGATCCGCACAATCGGTACGGGCACGTTTGGTCGCGTGATTCTCGTGCGCCACCGGCCGACGAGCCAGGCGTTTGCGCTCAAGTGTATGCAGAAAGCCAACATCGTCGAGACACACCAGCAGAAGAACGTGCTGTACGAGAAGGGCATCATCTCGGAGTGCAACCACCCGTTCATCCTCAAGCTCTTCGAGACGTACTCGGACCAGAACCAGCTCTACATGCTCTTCGAGCTCGTGCAGGGGGGTGAGCTCTGGTCGCTGCTCTACGAGAAGTCCTTCCAGGTCGCCAAGGGTGTCTGCGGCGCCTTCGACCTGCCTGTCGCGCGCTTCTACGCGTCAAATGTCGTCGAGGCGCTGCGCTACCTGCAGAAGATGAACGTCGCCTATCGCGACCTCAAGCCGGAGAACCTCGTGATCGACAGTGCCGGGTACCTCAAGGTCGTGGACTTTGGTTTCGCCAAGCATGTGCCGTACTACCGCAGCGGCATGCTCTTTGAGCGCTCGTTCACGCTCTGTGGTACGCCTGAGTATCTGGCGCCGGAACTCGTGCTGAACAAGGGCCACGGCAAGGCAGTGGACCACTGGGCGCTCGGGTGCCTCATCTACGAGCTCATCTCGGGCCGCACGCCGTTCCAGCATAACGACCAGAACAAGATCTTCGAGAAGATCCTCCAGGGTCGTACGCACGTCAAGTTCCACCCCAAGTTCGACGCCGACGCCAAGGATCTCGTGCTCAAGCTGCTTGAGCCCAACCCGGCGCTCCGCATCGGCTCGCTCGCCGGCGGCATGGATGACGTGGCGAACCATCCGTTCTTTGCCAACGCGCGCTTCGACTGGGCGTCGCTCGTGAAGAAGTCAATCAAGGCGCCGTTCGTGCCCGTGATCAAGGACACGTTCGACTCGGCCAACTTCGACGCGTACCCCGAGGACACCAACATCCGCCCGTTCCACGGCACTGACCTCTTCGAGGGCTTCTAGAAACGCAGAGCAATGGTGCGATCGACGCCGCTCGTCCCAAGACTCAAGACGAAGCCTTCGGCAGCAAATAGAGATGCATATAGCAACTAACTTATCAAATGCATTTCAGCTTGGATGAAATCCCATGAGACTCACCGGCGATTTCACAGGATCGTTAGCGCTGGTGCTGTTCTTGCCAGCTTTGAATCTGCGCAATGACATCGCGGAGCTCTTTCGGGAAGAGTTTGGTACGGAATCCTGTGACCTCTAGCGGCGTTTTCCCTTCCTTGTTCGTGATCTCCTGCCGTGTATCAAAGCAAGTTATTAGGTCGATATATCTTGTCGCCTTGCATGTCGAGTTTCAGTAGCGACAAGCACGTACAGGGTTCTCCATGCGGTCCTCGATCATGTTGGACTGCTGAGCCAGTCCGAAAGCGTACGCATAGTGGAGCGCCGAGTTGCCGTCGACATCCTGAATCGTAAGATAGTGTTCGGCGTGATCATCGACTTCATCCAACAAGGTCTCCAGAAGCATCTCCTGCCGACCAAGCACACCACTCACTCTCCTAGCTGAGTAATTCGTTCCTTTCCTCGCAATGCGAATCTAGTAGACGTATATGCACGTTCGTACATCGCAGATCGTAGCAGCGAGCATCAACGGCGTGACTCCCCACTTGTCGCCTGCGTGGTTCAAGAGTCAAGGAGCTAGGTAGAGAGATCGAGGTCAGGTTCTACCGTCATGCCAAGCAGCCAAGCTGGTGCTTTCAGGAAAGAGGATATCGACACTGATGCGCCAGCTTTAATCAGCAACAGTGTAACTTGGAGGTACCGACTCGGAGCGCTTTTCCTCGCATTCTCTCTCTGCGTCTGCTGCAGCGTCGGCTTTGCTGCTTGCGGAGCGCAACCAGACTGCGGTTGTCGCTTCAGAGCATGTGCATCCATGATGTCCGCGTACCCTTGCACCGCCAGGTGTAACACTGAGCGCTGCGTCTGGTCAGTTCTGTCGTGGACGGTAACATCTTTCAGATAGTGACTGCTCTTCGCGTCAGAATCCAAGTTGTGGATCTCCTTGGCGTGCTGAAGCAGCCGCCTCACTGCTGCAACATCTCCAGTGTACGAGGCTCCCCACAGATTCTGCAAATGGTATCCCGCACAGCACACACCCAGCACTTAGATCACCAGCCTATGCTTAGACAACAGGAACACTTCCAACTCTCACAAACCACGAGTGCTCTTCTTGTGCGCTCATTGCTCGCCACATCTGCTGGCTTCCGGCCCTGGCTGTTAATCGCATCACTCCAGAAGCGATTCGCGGCATCCCATCGCGACAAGAACGCCACTGTCTCCACATGACCTCGACTCGCTGGATCGCAACCACGAAGAAGAACAGATCAACGAACGAGAAGATGATTTTCGAGAGGTACAAGGCACAGCAGCGCACCTGCGGCGTGGAGAGGTGTGGAATTGGCGTGGTCGGAGATCGACGGGTCGCAACCTCTCTCAAGCAGATAACGCGCCACATCAACGTTGTTGGCTTGAGCTGCCAAGAACAATGCTGTCGCACCAGACTTATCTCGTCGATTCAAGTCGGTGTTGTGCGAGAGCAGGAACTCGGCGAAACGAACTCCCCGCTTACAAGTACCACCATGCGACGCGATACTCGATCGGGCAGCGTCGCCGCTTGTTGTGCCCCTACGTTTTCGGTTTGCTGTGATGTGGAGGGGAGTTCTTCCTTTTGCAGTTTGAGCATCGACCTTGATCTGCTTCGGAATAGCCTGCAGCACTAGTTGCGCGACGGCGAGGTGGATCCGGGAAGCTCCTTTTGCGCAGTACTTTCGTCATCACGCACAAGTTAGATGCCTTTGGTAGACTCGCAGCAAGCAGTGAGGCCCATTTTGATAGACAAGCACAATGCGACATACATGCAGAACTGTCCAGCCGTTCGCATCACGAGCACCTGCATCTGCGCCTCTCGCGAGCAGCAGCTCCGCAGCTCTGCAGTTCCCAAACATCGCAGCTCTCAAAAGCGGAGTTTGCAGGAGAGGCCCGGATCGCGACGCCACGTCATGCTCGAGTTTGGCAGCCAAGAAGACGCTGACTCCAGGTTCCAGTCCACTGCCGCCGTCTATCTCACTACCGTCAGAGTCGCGGTCCTCTAGCTGCATTCGTTGCTGCTGTGCCGAATCCACCAACTCGACTTCTCGCATCAGGTGGTCACGGATGCTCTTGCTCGAGTTGAGATGCAGGAGCTCCTCAATGTCCTCGATTGCAAGCGCAGTACCAATACCAAGCTGAAACAGCCACTGGATCTGTCGAGTATTGCCGTACTCGACAGCGTAGTGGAGCGGCGTTCTTCCCAGCACATCTGCGGTCGTAACCATCGACAGCCGCAAGCGTAACACAGAGAAGATTGACTCGCTTACTTGACGGTATGGACATTCATACTCTTACCTCTTCGTTTGAGGACTTGCGGGTTGGTGTGGAGAACGTGAAGGAAGTGCATCTCGTCGTCGTCACTGCCAATAGTCCAGTCAGAGGGAGATGTCGCCATCTGCGTACATGCAATCCGCATCGCATTGTGAGCGCCTTAACGTTCTTGCAGCTCTTCGTTTACGCACAGTAGAATACACTATCGTACGTAGTCGAAGACAGATCGGCTGTCACAGTCAACACACTCGCAGATCCGAAGCACAGCAGCATGCTGGAGCATCGCACACTCTCGCTGGAGCTCTCTTACACGAGGAGGGACACACTGATCCGCTTTCCCTGTTGTCTTCGCCTCTGTCCATCTGTGGCATCGCACTATCAGCAATCGACTTTCGGTGGTACACATCTTCAAACGCACGCAAAACTCACGCGCGCAGATGCTGAGTCATGTCCAAGACATCTTCCACTCTCCACTCAAGCTCCCGGTTATAGTACTTGCTTGCATGGCCGAACGCGAGAGATCGGATTCGCTGCCGCTTGCTCAGTGCCGCGTAGTGATACATTGATCGCCCCATGGCGTCTCGCACGGCCAACACGTCGTCCGGCGACATTTTCACTAACAGATCGCCGAGAAGCTCTTCGTCATGTGTAAGGACAGCGTGTATCAAGATGATATCTGACTCGGTAGGGACGAAGATCTTGCGATTTGGCTTGCGCTCCGCTATCTGCTGTCGGGCGGACGACGGAGCATACAGATCTGTTGCACCTGCGGCCAGCTCGTTCAGCGCCAACATTGCTGCTTTCGCTTCGCGGGCGCTCCTTGTCGGCTTGCGAGCGCTTACTACGTCACTTACAGCATCGTCGCTATCGTCATCGTGGTGCACTTGCCCTTCGTCGGACGACAAACTGGCCGCCTCGCGCACTTCGCTCTTGGCGTCGGCCTCCTCCATCGCGGGCGCGAGCTCTGTGGACTTGGCATCACTCGCAGCTTGTGCCTCAATGCCCTCTGCTGCGCGACTTCCGTCGCGGCTCGTGAGAGCAGTAGCAGCTGCGGTAACAGCGAGTGGCGTATTTTCTTGCAGCGCCAGCCCAGCCTCTGGTGGTTCGTCGACTACAGTCGCTCGGTCGCTCGACATCACCAGCAGTGCTGTCCGGCATTCTGCCTCGCCAGCCGTAGCCGTAGCAGCAGTACCAGTAGCAGCAGTAGCACCAGCACTAGTCTGCGCCACTTGCTGCTGGGCGACCGCCGCGAGCGGTGACAGCGCCTTTGCGCGCATCGCGAGAAAGGGCGAGGCGAGCTTGGCTGGTCTGCTCACTGGCATGATATCCACGCTCCAGCTGCTCCGATCTGTCATTCCAGGCTTTTTCGACGTCTACAATCGTAGATTGTGCGGCTTGGCAGTCATCAAGTCCGGAACTCGCGCTCGCGCTCCGCCGCCGCCAGGTTCCCTCTCTATCTCGCATACCCGCCAGCGCTCGGCCGCGAGCTTCCCTCTCTATCCCCCATATCCGCCAGCGCTCTGTCGCGCGCAGCGACCGAAAGCGCCACGATGCAGTTCACGGAGCTGAGCGAGCTCAACAAGGTGGTCGGCATGATGCGCGTGGCGGCGTGCAACAGCCCGACGTTCCACGACCGGCAGGACTCGGAGGTCGACCGCATCTTCAACTCGTCGCCCAAGATGGAGCTGCAGCTGCGCAACTCGTGGATCGACAAGATGGCGGCCTTCAAGCCGGCAGCCGCGGGCGCCGCCTCGCCCGGCAAGAAGCCCGCGCCGGCCACGGCGTCCGCGGCGGCGGCAGCAGCGGCAGCGGCAGCGGTGGTGGCTGCGGCGGCCAACAGCACCGCCAAGGCCTCGGACACCAAAGCTGACGACAACAGCGCGGAGAACGGCGGTACCGACGCCAAAGCGCGGCGCGGCGTCGCCGGCGCCGCCAAAGGTGGGGAATGGGAATGGAAGGAGAAGGAGGGATGCCGCTTGCTTACTCTCTGTGGAGTATATGCGAGTAGACGCGGGCAGCAAGAACGGCGAAGCGGCGGCGAACGCCAAGGAAGCTGAGAGTGACGGCGGCGCTGAGAGCAAGCAGAAGGACGACAGGCTGCTCTTCGAGCGGGAGGACGTGGCGCCGCTGTCGTTCCACGAGGTGTCGCTGCTCGACAAGATCCTCAAGGGTTCGTCAGCGGCGCTCGGCCCCAAGCCCATGATGATGAGTGGCGGCGGCGGCAGCGCGGTGCTCCACCTGACGATCTACCTGCCGACGCGCACCGAGCTGAAAATCGACGTGCGTGCTCTTATTCGGAGCCGTGTACTTTGGGGCAGCATCACGCGTTGCTGCACGTTTTTTTCCTGACATAACGAGTGTGCGCTTGCTGCTCTTGTGTATCACAGCTCTACGACGTGTCAACTGTGGACGAGTCGATCCAGGAGATCTTGCGGAACCACCAGGCGAATAACCGCCAGCCACCGCTCTACTACGGTCACCCCGAGTGCTACGAGCTGCGACTGCACGACGCGGATGGATACCCTGACGAAGATTTTCCAGGTACGTTCATCTTTTGGTGTACTGATGCAACATGATGTTGAGGTGCATTCGAAACGCTGGATGGACTAACAAATCAGTGCTGCACACTGGTAAAACCCTGCAGCGCTGGACCGGTCACGGAGAATCAAGGACTTTGGAGACGCCGGAGGCCACGAATACTGTCTCTGCGAGCGTCCAGATGCGTGCCCACCGTCTGGTGACGCGTCAGGAGGTACGAGCGCGATGATTTTGTGTTGCGTCGTTGGTCAACGAATGGTGCATTGATTGTGTGAGCACTTGCCTGTTCTGTGCGAAGACGCATCGGCCGCTCCTGCTAGCAAGGCGGAGGCTCCAGCTGCACCAAAGGCAGCTCCGGCTGGAGAAAAGGCGTTCCTTAAGATCTACATGTACGCTTGGTCGCATAAGAAACGGTATGTGTATATGCTGACAATTCGCTGTCGCTTTGCTTGCTGCAGGCCGAAGAGCGACGACTACACTGTCGTTGCGATCGACAGCACGACGATCGGCCAGGATCTCCTGCCAACGCTCAACAAAAAGCACCGCCTGCAACTCTTCCAGGACCAGTACGTCCTGAAGATCAGCGAGGCGGAGCGGGAGCGTCTCGACCTCCCGAGCGACGAGATTGACATGCAGACGAAGCTGCGCCCGCTCAACCTTCACGAAGTGACTCTCGCGACAAGTATGGCAGCTTCCCTGTGGTTATGATGGTGATGGCACTGGAAGTGGCGGGACCGGAGAAGCTGACGTCACTGTGCTCTCTCCCGTGTCTTCCGCAGAGCAATATGCGGACGCGCCTCAGATCCCGGTGACAGTGACAACCGTCGCGGAAGACACTGCAGCCGTCGACGGCCGCTCGCGTCCTCCTCCCGAGACGTTCATGTTCAACGACGTCACGGCCGCGATGTTCAAGGAGTGGCGCGTGATCAAGAAGAACAAGTACGGGAAGAAGCAGCAGCGCATGCTCGGCGTCGACCAGCACAAGGTGTACAACCGCAAAGTGGGGGAACGCGTCATCAAATCCCGCAACACCACCAAGATCGTACGTCACACGGGCGCTACTGAGGGGCATTGCATTGTGGCATTCTTGAGATGACACTGTCACTTATGTGCACGTGTGTGTGTGTGTGTGTGTGTGTGTGCGAGTAGGCCGAACGCCCAATCACCAGCGTTGGTTGGGTGCGCTTCATGACAGACCCGTCGGACTTTCAGATCTACTTCAAGGACAGTCTCGAGGATATCGTGACGGACTACACGGCCGAGTCGCCGTACGAGTGTGGTGCGTTGTATTGCGTTTGCCATGGCGCTGCTGACTGGCAACCAAAAGCAGAGAACCTAACGCGTTTGAGTGGTGTGTGCAGCGGAGATCGTTGCCAAGCTCAAGTACATCCTGTCGCGGCGAAAGTAGAGGATGGACGCGGTGGAACCGCCATTGCAGCGCGATCTTCTCACTCTGTTCAGTTGGAAGGATTATCGTCGTCAGTTCAAGTACGAACCGCGCGAGTCCCCCAACTCGTACCACATGCACATACGCCCACTACGCAAGAAAAGAACTCGACACAAAGACAGAAGGAGGTTGTTGCGGCGTCTCAATTTTGTTGTCAGGTTATCAGGCTTCGCACTGCCGTGGCGCGCAGCGCAGGAGATCATTCGAGCAGTAGCACCAACGCTCTCACCACGCTGCGCGCCAGCGTCGCAACCACCACACCCGAGACATGGCGGACGCGAGCAGCGCAAAGCCCGTGGCAACGCACAGCGGCGGCACCAGCGGCGAGGAGCAACCCAAGCTGCTTACACCTTGAAGCCACGCGACTTTCGGCGACCACGGGCGCGCTCGAACTTGCGGCCCTTGGAGCGCACGTACGGCTTGACGTGGTCGTGGGTGTGCACCGAGTTGACCGTCGACTTGTGGCCGAAGTGGCGGTACACCTCACGGGCCGTGCGGCGGCCACGGAGGAGCACCGTGTTGGCGCCCTTCGGCGCACGGAGCGCAAGCTGGTCAAAGCTCAGGCACTCGCCGCCCGCCTTCGTGATGCGCGCGCGAGCCGTCTCAGTGAACGCCAGAGCGACCACCGAGAGCTTCGGCACGTTCAGAAGACGAATGTCGTCCGTGATCGTGCCCACGACCACCGCGATCTTGCCCTCGTGGCCCGACATGTAGCGGGCCACGCGGCCGATCGACATCGGCGCCTGGTTCGTGTTCGACTGATACAGGCGGCGCAGCACAATGCTGTTGAACTTGGAGTTCGTGCGGCGAGCCAGGAAGCGGTACAGCTGCAGAATGGCGTAGGAAAAGCACACGTCAGCCTCTCGTTCACTTCACGCCACGCGTACAAAAATGTCACCAGCACTCAAGTATCGTACGCGAACAAGCAGGTTCAGGTACACATTCTCCGACTTGGGGGCCGAACGGTTCTTCTTCCCGACGACCTTGCCGCCAGCGATCAGATCAATACCCTGGAGAAGTCACACACAAGAAGCGCAAACATGAGCGTCTCGAGGGGTCGCGACAGTAGCGAGTATGCAAACGCAGCGATTGAGGGGGAGGGAGAGCTTGGCTCGGGGACGCGCAGTCACAACAGCGCACAGGGGGCGACAGCACGCTCCAGCAGTGGCGATACGTAAGTGTGCGATGGATGGACAAAGAGAGCCCGAAGACATCGCTCGTCCTGCACACCGGTCGCCAGCCACCACTGTCGCGCTCAGATGCTGTCGCCTGTGCTGCTGCGCTGGCGTCCGCTCGAAGCGCATGTCATTCCGCAGAGCAGCGAGCGCGCCGCCATGAGTTGCCTGCCAGTCGGCCGCTCGCTGCTCTCTCTCGCGCACCCACTCGCACTCACGGACCGCCGCTCGAGCGCCGCCGCGCCGATCATCGGCAGGCAGACGGTCGGCAGGAGGGCGGACCCGTGGCGACACAAGGGGAGGGAGGGGACGTACCATGGTTGCGGCTCAAAATTGAAACTTGACCTCTTCGGAGCTTGCAACAGGAAGTGGCGCTGTGCCATTTGCATCGGGTGGCTCGCAGCGCTCCAGAGGCGGAAGCGGCGCTTTCCGCCATCTGACTGGAGCCGAGTATGCTCAAGAGCGAAAGCAGCGGCTCCGCCAATCGTAGCGCAGTGACAAAACGATTGGTTGCGACTCCGACACAGCCGAATTGTATGGTCTTCGTTAAAGTGCGACATCGTACTTTACGCCACTGCTAATGTCTTTTGCAGACATTCACATGTTTTTGAACCATCACTTTCAGGTTTTGTCCTTTCAGAATGGACATGCTGTATACTCTAACCAAGATGACACTACACTCGCCTAGAATTTGCTGACTCTCTTAGCATACTTTCTTTCAGTCTAGAAATAGCATCCTCATAAACTTTCTCTTCGAAGCAAAAGGCGCGTGCCTCCTTCACATTGATGCGCATCAAAATGGCCACTTCCACTCTCGCCCACCACCGCCTCCACAGCTGCCACCATGACTGCTGCTGCTGCTGTCTCCACCGTGCCGCTCGAGTGCGTCCACCTCAGCATTGCGCTAGTCACTTGCATGCACCTAAGAACTCACCACCAACTCCTTCCCGTCTCATCTCACCTGTCAGGCAAAAGCAGGTGCCGCTTTCAGAGCTCGACCCAGTGATTACCGCCGAATACCCCGTCGTCATCGAGCGTCAGCGCGGCATCGACATCTCGGCGCTGCAGCAGCGCATCCGCGCGGCCGGCGAGCAGCTCTGGGACCCGGCGCACCAGAAGAACAATGTGCCGATCCAGCGCGCGGGCCACGACAAGTGGGGCATCGGCAAGGTCGTGTTCGTGTTCTGCGACGATTATATCAGCCGCGTGTACACGTTCCCGTGGTTCCACGCCTGGCAGCGCGAGCTCGAGCCGATCTTCAAGCAGATCCAGATTCCGCTCGAGCGCGTGGTGCGCTGCATCCTGGCGATCATGCCGCCCGGGGCCGTCGTGCCCATGCACCACGACACGGGCGCGTGGGTCGCCAAGACGCACCGTATGCACATCCCAATCTTCACGGACGCGTCCGTGGTGTTCGAAGCCGGCCCGAATGAGCAGGGCATGGCGCGCTACGACTTCGCGCAGGGCAATCTCTACGAGCTCAACAACGCGAGCAAGCACCGTGTGCACAACCACTGGGACCAACACCGCGTGCACATGATCTTCGACTACGTCGAGGATGACTACCCGCTCACGCGCCTGGATCTCACGCCCGACATGGTGCTTCACCAGACGCGCCGCACCCTCGACCTCTCCACAGACTACGGCAAGCGCCCGGCGCCGTCTTTCATGGTCATCGGCGCGCAGAAGGCGGGCACGACATCGCTCTACGACTACATCACGCAGCACGACCTCGCCGTGCCCGCCAAGCGCAAGGAGACACACTACTTCGACTGGCGCTGGAACGCCAAGCTGCCGCCGAGCGCGACGCCCGAGGGCGCGGCGGCGCACTGCAACTACTACCACAACTTCTTCGAGAAGGACGTGCTGATGAAGTGCCCGTCGCTGCTCACAGGCGAAGCCACGCCCAGCTACCTGCTCGGGGGCTCGGTCATCATCGACCGCATGCAGCAGGTGATCCCGCACTGCCGCAAGATCCTCGCGATCATGCGCAACCCGGTCGACCGCGCGTACTCGCACTACTGCATGACGGCCGACAAGGAAGGCACCGCGGAGCAGCTGCGCAACCGCGGACACCACCATCTCCAGGGCCGCTCGTTCGAGGAGATCGTCGACGCGGAGCTCCAGGAGCTGAGCGAGCTGGGGGTGCACCCTGACATGGACTTTGACGAGTTCGACGAAAAGGTGCTGCGTGCACGGGCCGCGTTCAACCACGGCGCGCACTCGTACCTGCTGCGCGGACTGTACGCGCTGCAGCTCGCGGGCTGGATCCGCACGTACAGTGCCGAGAACGTGCTGCTGCTGACACTCGATGAGATGAAGACCTCCGAGGGCTTGCACGTACGTAATCTCGTCGAGCGTTGGACGGTGTGCTCCTTCTACAGTGACACCGCACACTCACCTCTATTTCTTTTCCGGATGTGTGCTGTGTTTGTGTGGACAGGCGACGATGGCGAAAGTGTTCAAGTTCCTGGAGCTGCCCCCGCACCGCATCGAGGACGTGTCGGCGAAGAACACGCGCAAGTACGACCCGCTATCGCCGGCCACGCGCGAGAAGCTCGCGGCGTTCTACGCGCCGTACAACCAGAAGCTCAACGAGCTCCTCGGTCGCGACCTCGGCTGGTAACGAGCGAGCGAAGCTCATGCAGGCGCGAGTTGCGTCTGCTGTTACCGAACTACTTTCGTCGCTTGCATAGAACGTCGGTCTCTGTCTGTTGCTCGAACGCTTGCTTCTGAAGCTCCATCGCGAGTTTCTCGCTCGCAAACTTGGCGTGTCGCTCGGCCGCTGCGACCTGCTTCTGCTGCGCCTGACACAGGAACAGCGTCTGCTGCAGCTCATGCACTTGTCTGCGTAGCGACTCTTGCTCGCCAGAGACCATGAGCGCCTCGTACTCGCGTTGGAAGTGGTGCTGCTCGGTTTCCAGCTGCTTGAGCTTCTGCTTCTGCCTCTCGATCTTCTTCTGCAGATACTCGCACGCTGCAGTCGATGCAGACGACGAGCTCGCCAAATGCGCAGCAGAGTCAGGGGCCGCGTGCCGCTCTTTGAGCACCTGAATCGCGATCTGGAGCTGCGTCAGCTCTTGCTGCGCCTGATACAACTTCCATTGCTCCTCTTCGTCACGCGAGAGCTCGAGCAGCTGCTGCTTCTTCTTCATATCCTGTGCGAGTCGCTGCGCTGCAGCGCCACCTTTGCTGTCCATGCGCAGCTGGAACGCCTGCTTGTTCTGTGCGAAGCGCAGCTGCGCGCTGAGTCGATGGATTTCGTCGTCGAGCTCCTGCTCGCGCGCGTTGCACGATTTGAGCTCCAGGCTGCGGCTCTGCATGTCAGCATCGAGACTCGCCCCTTCTTTCTTCAGTAGCTCGAGCTCTTTCCGCTGTCGTGCGACGTCGGCATCGGTGCGCTCGTCGCTGTCTTCTGGTGCCGCTTTCTCTCGCTGCTGGTTCGAGCGCTTGAAAACCTGCGCAGATCCTGCGCGAGCGCCAGTACTGACAGCTGAGGTCTCGACTGCTGCTCGCAAACACTTACAAAGATGCTGATCCTTGTTGTTGAGGATGTCGAGACGGTTCACCGACGCCTTTGCCGCGAACACTTGCGCACGGAGCTCTGCAATGTCTGTCTGGAGTGCCATGACCTCCTCGACCACAGCGTTCTGCTTCTGGTACTTTGCCTGCGCGCGCTCCATGAGGAAGTCCTGTTCACGCAGCCTCTCCTCCCGTCGGTCACATGCTAGCAGCTTGTCCTTGTCGAGGT
Organism: Globisporangium nunn; assembly: GCA_023334075.1. Classification (NCBI taxonomy): domain Eukaryota; phylum Oomycota; class Peronosporomycetes; order Pythiales; family Pythiaceae; genus Globisporangium; species Globisporangium nunn. Next base: position 33,891 of record JAASFZ010000036.1, on the reverse strand, counting down.
CGTCGAAGCGCACGTCGTCTGTGAATTTGCAGCAGCCTTTCGCCTCGGCGGCTCGACTGAGTTTGCTGTCGCCGTTCCTGAGCACGATCGCGTGCAACCGCTTCTCCATCGCCCGGTTCTCGTTGTGGATCTGCTGCTGGAACTTGCTGCGATTGACACTGGACGACGCTTTGTGGTCGCGCTTCATTGTGCCGTGCTGCGGGACTGGATGTTTGCTCTTTGCCTGCGCCTTGGCGTGCTCCGCGAGTCGAGTGCGGCGCTCGTGCTGCCACTCGATGCGCTTGGCGAACGCGACGTTCTGTTGATCAATCTGTTTCTCGAACTTCTTGCGGTTCACCGCGCTGCTGCTCGTGTGCGTCCGCTTCGCTTGATTGTTAGTCGCCTTCTGCTGTTGTCGCCGTGGCTGCTGCGAGCTTGTCTTGGGTTGCGAGCGTGCACTTGCAGGTCGCTTCAGTGCCGCAGCCGAGGATAACGTTGACGCCTTCACTCGCTGACGCACCTCCTCGCTGTATGTTGGTTCGAACTCGAGCGAGACGACGAGCTCCGGTGTGCTCTTCATCGCTTCATCTTCATCGTCGTCGTCGCTGCCCAATGCATTGTTGCGACGACTTGGTGCAAGCGACTTGCCCTGACGAGACTGCAGCGGTAAGCGGCGTATGAGCGTTGGAGAGATGAAGAGCACCTCGCGAAGAATGTCAGGCAGCGAGAGCACCGCTTGACCGATGAAGTCGTGTACTTGACGGCGATTTCTCCCACCGCTTGAGCCGTTGTTGTCACTGTCTCCAGACATCGAGTAGACGGAGAAGAGCACGTCACCGCGGAGTTGAAGCCATGGCGGCGATTGCTTCGTGGCCGTTCCCTTAACTTGAGGTGGTGCCAGCTGCATCTGAAATCCGCCATCGATCTCGTCCTCGTTGCCAATAGGCTCGTTCCACACCGGACTGCACGACGACATCGCGACTGATGTGCTCGCGAGTGCATTCTTGCAGCGTAACATGAGATTGTTGGCAGAGGTGCTTGCGCTGTCGCCGCCCGCTTCGACGAATGCAATCTTAACAAACGCTCTCGGCAGAACCGACATCGGCTTCCCGACTGGGCTAGTGTGAGAGCTCGCCAACTTCGGGAGGTGACTCGCATAAAGCACTTTTCCTCGTAGCACGCCCCGAGCAGGCAGACGCACACTGTCAGTCGATCTCGCGCTGTAGCTATGAGAAAAACGGTCGTCGCCACCCACGCGGCCAACACTACTGGCAGACGAAAGAGCTGCTGTTGGCACCATCGGTCCACTACGATCTGTGCGGCCATGCTGCCGCTCGAACGTGATCGGCACCTCGCTCAGCGCAACCGACTGCTCGTTGTCGTCGCTCTCGCTCCCTCCCAACTGCTCGTGCTGCTTGCCAAGGTCGTCGTCGTCGTCGCTGTCTTCCATGGCATATCCGCCTACACTCTTCGCGAACCCTGTTTCCTCCTCCTCTCCACCTCTTTCACGATGACCATGTCTCGTATATTCAGCCAGAGCGTCGTCACCTTCGCCGTTGGCACGCTCGTCTTCGCCGTTCTCTTCGTCGTCGTCATCGTACGCATCGGTTGGAGACGCTGGCGGCTCGAGCATTTGCGGCGCGCGGCTGCTATGCGGCTGCATCATCAGTCTTTCTTTTCCGTCTTCCTCATTTTCGTATCCCTGCTCTTCGTCGCTAGTTGCATGGCCGCCGTCGTCGCCAACGATGACATCTTCGACATTTTCGTCTTCGAAGCGCACGAGCGGCGTTGGAGCTTCCCAGCGCTCGTCCCCGTCGTCGTAGACTACAAAGTAGCCGCCGCCTTTGTCATCGACTTGCTGGACACAGCCAGCAAACCACTCGTCTTCGTCGCGCCAGAACACGCGCACGCGCTTCCCGACCGCGTCGCCGCGCAGCTCCGCGACTGGTGGTAACAACGTCGATGCTGATGCCATGCTCGATGCCAAAGTTGAACCTGAAAGGGTTCTCAAGCCGTTTTCACTAAATTTGTGAAAATAGCTGGTATATTTCAGAAAGATGCGCTTTCCGCGAACGTTCGTTTATGAGATGCACTTTCTGCGATTCTTCTCTATCTTGCGCAATGTATACTGAATTCATCATCGCACTTGACGCATCGCATAGTGATGAAAATAAGGGTGTCTCTCCCTCGCTTTCGGCACTATCCATCGCACCTTCTGTTTTTCAAAAGGCTGCTGCTGTTCACTCCACCATCTCGCACGCACCATTCGCCACCGGAGCCATCGGAGCTGCTCGTTAGACGCTCGCTCAGTCCGCCCCTGCCGTCACTCACTCACTAGGTATCGCCCACCATCGCGATGGCCAAGTGGCGCTTCGCCTCCAGTAGCAGCAGCAGCAGCAGTAGCAGCAGCACCGACACCAACGTCAGCAGCACCAGCAGCAATGGGATGCCGCCCGCTCCACCGTCGCTGGCGTCGCTCGCTGGCCGCCCGCTGCTCCTGCGCCGCGACCGCAGCGGCAGTCTCAACTCACTCGACAAGCCGCCTGCCGCCACAACCGACAACAACGATGTCGAGAGGCTCGCACAGCAGGAGCAACAACAGCAGAAGCTTGACGGGTCGGCTGAGAAACAGGACACAGTAGCCGACGACCCAGGTGTCGCCGCGATGGCCATCCCAGTCTTCCGAAGAGGAGGAGCAGCAGCAATAGGGGGAACCAACCAAGACCTTGGTAGCGAGTGGCACATCCGGCGCCGCGGCCGCAGCGTTAGCGACAACAGCAGCGCGAGCACCAGCAGCCTCAGTAGCAGCGCGAGCGCCAGCCGCTTCTCGCTGCGCCAGCTCAGCGCGGACGTGAGCGCCTTTCGCTCCGGCTCCATGGATTCGGACGACAGCATGGATGGCAACAGCTTCGCTGGCGTCGTGGGCACTGCGGTCGCCGCGCCGCCACTCCCTCGCCCACCGTATCCGGTGGATCCATACCACTTCTACTGCCTGCCGCACCTGCCGGCTGGCGCCGTGCTCACGGATCTCGCGACGCAGCTCAACGACTGCGACGTCGAGCACTCGCTACACGCGTTCAAGTGCAAGTTCAAGTGCGTCAAGTACGTGCACTACAGCCAGGTGGAGTTCATCGTGCGCGTGTACGCACACCAGGGCGCGCTGCTCGTGGAGCTCCAGCGCCGCAGCGGCAGTCTGCTGCTCTGGGACGGGCTCTACAACATCCTCTACCACAAGCTCGCCGACCTCATCGATCCGAGCGCGCCGGCGTGCTCACAGAGTGGCGGGCAGAAGCGTGTCGGCGCCATGCGTCGTGACAGCCTCAGCGTGCAGATCTGGCGCACGATCTCGGTGCAGACGCCGTCGTCGGGTGTCGAAGCCATGAAGATCATGCTCACATCCAAGTACACGGACGCGCAGCGCGAAGGGTGCGCGGGGCTCGCCGTGCTCACCGAAGACGCGCTGAGCTCGTACCTGGTTGCCAAGCACGACCTCGTGGGGGCGCTGGTGCTCGCAGCGGACGCTGACGACTTTGACATGGCGCGCTGCGCAGTGGGGGCGCTCGCCAACGTCGCCAAGGCGATCAAGTCGTTCCCCAGCAAGGACGTCGCGGAGCGCACGCTGGCGCACGTGCCGCGCGCGGCGACGACCGTCGTCGAGCTGCTCGCCAAGACGAGCGACACCAGTTTCTCGCTCGAGTTGCTGCGCGAGTGCGCGCGCGCGCTGTGTGCGTTCGGCGGCGTGTGTCCCCAGCACATCGTCGCGTGCGAGGGCGACGCACAGCTGGCGCGCCACGCGAACCACCGCGACGCGCAGCTCGCGAGCCACTGCCGCGCCGCGCTCGAGCTGCTGCAAGGCAGCGTGTAAATACTCTAGTCAACTGTAGGCAGCGCCGTAGAAGCTAGCCGCGTATTTAACGAGTCGACTCTCTCTCTCTCTTGTCTCCAAGTTGCATAAGTGAGTGGACGGGTGAATGTCTAAGACGCCGCCGGTGTGACCGAGTTGAAGTGCTCCCCGAGCGTGTAGTAGTGCAGGTGGTACGTGAGCTGCAGCGGCTTGCGGTCGCCCGCGGCGTCGAACTCTTCGCCCATCGCGATGACGTCCGACTCAGCCGAGAACACATGGATCGGCGTCTCCAGCGCACACGCGAGCGCGCGCAGCTCCAGCTGCCCGCCCCAGTCCGACGTGTTCACCACGCGCTCGCAGTACTCCTCGAAGAGCTCTGGCAGGTCGTCCAGCAAGTGAGCAGCTAGTTACGCCACGATGCCAACAAATGCAAGCGTAGTAAGAAAACGCACCTTCGCTGGACTTGTCCGAGTCCTCGTCGAGCGCCAGAAACGGGAGGTAGTCGTCCGGGCGGCGGCGCATGTAGTCGCCCGTGAGGCGTCGGAGGTGCTTGAACGCCGGCTCCTGAGAGCGTCGCATACAAGCATTTCGTCTCGTGTCAGGCGCAGTATCCCCCATAATATAGAAACGAGTATAGGCGAGCGCGTACATCGCTGGCGAACGGCAGCCCGTGCTGCCGCATCTGGTCCGCGACGGCGTGGTACATGCAGTGGCCGTCCGACGGGATGTCTTTGATCGTGAGCCCGAGCGGCTGAAGCTTGCGCTGGATTATGTCCGCCTCCACCTTCCGCTCGTCCACCGTGTGCTTGTTCTCCTCCTCAATGCGCTCGCGGCGCTCCTGCTCCTGCTTCTTGAGCTTCTCCTGCAAAAGACGCGCGTCGCCGACACTGCGTCACGCGGCGCTCGGAGCAGCAACAAGAGGGAAAAGAGCCAGCGACGCACCCGTCGCCGCTGCACCTTCGACGGTCCCTGAGGTTTCTTCGGCGCCACGGGCTCAGCAGCTGCAGCAACAGCAGAAGAAGAAGAAGCCTCGCCGTCGCCTTCTTCCTGCTCACTCTCCATGTCCCACCAGAGCGCGTGAGGCTCACAGACGCATGTCTGTAGCAACATACGGTGCCGCGCAAGCAGCCGACCAACCGACCTCCAGCGCCGCCAGCTCGGCCGCGTGCCGCTCCTTCACGGCGCGCTCGAGGCTCTCGACGCGCGCGTCGGTCTCCTTCTTGCTCAGGCGCTCCTTCTTCGCCTGCTTCTGGACGTTCTTTATGTCATTCTGCAGCGCCTGTGCGTGGGGAGGGAGGGCGCAGAGAGCGGCGAGCGTTAGGGCGAGAGCCACTGCGTGGACCAACACGTAAGAGCAGCGCACCCGCAGCTCGAGCTTGTGGCGCTGCTTGAGCTGTCCTGGCGTCTCGCTCTTGCTCGCCATCGCTATCGCTCGCCAGAAAAAAGTGACGAAAGCAAGGGACTGATACTTTGGTATCAAGCTGGGCTGAAGCGGTACCGAGCCGGAAGCGAGCCCAACCTCCGCGATGCTGCCGCAACTGGCGCGTCATCGCCGCCGCCTCGTGCTCTGCGCAGACTTCGACGAGACGCTCACGGCGCGCGACACCATCGCGCTGCTCTTCCAGTGCGCTGGCGCCCGCCTCAGCGACAGCGCGGCGCAGGCAGCGCACGCCGCGCACGTGCAGGTGCTCGTGACGCGCTTCAGCTCCGAGCTGCAAGCGCTCGATCGCGCGCATCTGCCGAGTCTTCCAACCCGGCGCTTCGACGCCGCGGGGCTCCGCTCCTACCTCAATCTGTACGCGGCAGTGGACCTGCGCTCGGTCCGGCGCGTCGAGCACGCGCGGCTGCTGGGCGGCATCGTCCCGGCGCGCGACCTCGTGGCGCTCGCCGCGAACATCGCGCTGCAACCCGACGCGATGAGCACGTTGGCACTCGCGGACGCCGCGCACGTGGTGTCGTCCAACTGGAGTGCGGTGATGCTCGAGGCGGCGGTGAATGGCGCCCGGCAAGACAGCGCGCGCGTGCGCGTCGTCACGAACGACTTGGAGGTGGATGCGGACGGCGTCACGACCGGCAAGATCCACCTGCGCGTGCAGTCGCCGAGTGACAAGGCGGAGTGGGTGGAGCGGATCCGAGCGGACGAGGCAGCCGCAGCTGCAGTAGGCGATGACATTGACGGTGCTGCGTCAAAGCCGCTGCTGGTGTTCGTCGGGGACAGCGCGAACGACCTGCTGGCGATGGCTGCGGCGGACGTCGGCGTCTCGCTCAAGAGCGGCGCGGACTCGTCCCTCGAGCGGCTCGCGACGCGCTTCGGAGTCTCTCTGGAGCCGCTCGCCAGCATGAGTCTCGTCGACTGCGAGCGCGTGAGCCAAGAGGCGAGGGCGCAGGGCGAACAAGTGGTGTTCACGGCGCGAAGCTGGGCAGAGATCGCTTCGGCCGTCACGAGTTGCGATGTGAGCAGTGCAGATAACAGTGAGGAGTGTGTGTGATAGTAGTTCGCTCTCTTCCAGTGATCGATTGCTTCTCTCTCTGTGTCCTCATCGCTCCACGCACACCTACGCACTTGGCTGCTGCTGCTGCTGGCGTTGCCTCACTGCCACTTAGACAGCCCGCTGGCGGGGAGCAGCCAGCAGCTTTACAGGAGGATCTCGTCATGGTAGCTCTGCGTGAGCGTCTTGTGCGGCAGCACGACGCAGTTGCGGATGATAATCTCCGGGTTTGCGACGACCGAGACGCCGAAGATCGTCACGTCACGCACGAGCGCGGTCTCAGCCGAGTGCACGCGGATCTGCGACGCGTTCGGCGGCTGGCCCTCCACGCGCGCCCACTGGCCCACGATCGAGTTCCAGCCGATGACCGAGAAGAGCACGCACGCGTGGTCCTTGATCGTCACGCCCTCGAGGATGATCGAGTGCGCCACACGCACGCCCGGGCCGATCGTAACGCCCGCCGCGATGCTCACGTTCGGCCCGAGCTTGGCCGTCGGGTGCACCTGCGCTGACGGGTCGATCACCACGTTGCCCTCGATCTGCGGAGAGAGCTTGCCGCCGGTCGAGCTCAGCGCACTCGGGTTCGTGTACCGGAAGCGCTGCATGTAGAGCTCGGAGCACGTGACGGCCATACCCGGGGTCTTGATCTGGCACCAGAAGTCGCCTGTTTCGTAGAGGAAGAGGGAGCCCTGGCCGGCGAGCGGGAGCAACACGTCCTGCTCGAGGCGGAGGTTATTGAGGTTGCTGAACTCGGGGAAGAGCTTCTTGAGGTCGTACTCGATGTTTGCCTCGGCGCGCGACTCGGAGCGCAGGCGCTGGCGGCTGAGCTCGTTGCCGACGGTCACGAGCACTTCGAAGAGCGACACGTCGAAGAGGTAGATGCCGCAGTTGATGATGTCGCTCACGAACGTCTCGGGCTTCTCAGCCCAGTGCAGGATCTCCTTCGTGGCTGGGTCCTGCACGAGGCAGCCGTACTTGAGCGCCTCGTCGTGGAACACGCGCTTGCCGAGCACGGTGCACGTCCCCGGGTGGCGCAGGTGGAAGTGCATCATCTCGGTGAGCGGGAACGAGCAGCAGATGTCGCAGTGCAGCACGAAGAGGCTCGCCGGGTTGCCCTGCAGGATCTCGTCCTTGAAGAAGCGCAGCCCGCCGGCCGTGCCGAGCGCCTTGCTCTCGCGCAGGTAGCGGATCTGCACGTTGAAGCGGCGCGCCATGGCGTCGAAGAAGCGCGTGAAGAGCCCCTCGTCGTACGAGCCGACCATGAGGATCTCGAGCAGCCCGGGCACGCGCGCGCAAGCCTCGACGTGGAAGAAGAGCATCTCGCGCCCGGCGATGAGGAAGAGCGGCTTGGGCAGGTCGAGGCTGAGCGGCCGGAAGTGGTTGCCCTGCTGGTTCGGCCCGCCGATGAGGATCACGGCCTTGGAGCGCGGGAACGCGCCGTCGCCCTCGGCGGCCGTCGGCTGCGGGTGCATCCTGTTCGCCTGCTGCTTATCTGTGCGAGAGCTTCTCTTCGGGCGAGAGGCTTCTCGTAGTTTCCCCGAATTCAGAGCTTAGAGCGGCTCAAATTGCTAAGTGCACGACCGGTATCGAGAGCTGGCGAAACTCGCGCGGCTGAGCCGACTGAATATCAATTCTCTCTGCGGCTACTTTCGTTGCAAAATCGCATCTGATAATGGGTACTTGTGTGGACGAACGATGACGCCTGCGCGTCACTCCTCGGAGCCTCTCAGGGCTGCACGGAGGTCGCGGGCGCGGCGCTCGGGTGGCGCCGGTGGTTCCTGCGCGTCGAGCGCATGTGGCGGTCGAACTTGCGCGAGTGGAAGATCGCGGTCCAGTCGGGCGAGTCGTGGTGCACGACCGGTGTCGTCTCCGTGTCGACGACCGTGATCTGCTTGCCAGCCAACCCGGCGGGCGCGCAAATGCCGTCGTCCGAGTCGCCCAGATCGTGCCGGAGTGGAGCCATCACGACGTTCCCCGTCGTGTCGTCGTGCCGGACCATGTACTTGTCCATGTGCACCGGCAGCAAGTAGCCTCCTTTCGGCTTCACGGCATTCTCCGAACTTGCTCCAACCGTGCTGTCCAGGTCACTGGACGCCAATGCTGCGAACGCCTGCGACGACACCACAGACGTACCTAGCGCCTGCGTGCGACCCGAAGCATACTTGCCGACACCGTTTGGTACAGCGGCTGCAGAGTTGGTGTCCTGGCACGACAGTCGTGGCTGCCCGATCACCTTCATTTTCTTTTTCTCGAGGCTCGGGATCATCGATGACGACGAGAGCGTCGTTTTCAGCAAGTACAGCATCCATTTCTGGTCGCGGTACGTTTGCTTCACGCAGTGCGTCGCGGTCGACACCGGCGTCACATGCTTCAGTCCGGTGGCGATTGTTCTGTCGTTTCCGACCACGACGGTGCTTCTTCGCCGACTGAGCGCGGCGATCTCAGCGAGCGACAGAACGTGCTGCCGCTTCTTGCCACGCTCGTCTACATTTCCTTCGCCTGCAAAACTCTGGACTAGCGCGCCTCGACGTCCTAGGGTATGTTTACTCGTCTTCGGACTGTAGAGCGATACTTTCTCGCACTCGTAGCGCACATGGTGCAGCTCCTCGTCACTGAGCCAGAGAATTGAAAGCAAACTCGGCACGAGCAGCCCTCGGTCGTCGACACTAGCCTCGTCCTCCACCACGAGTCGATGTAGCGTCGCCGCACAGACTTTTCTCAGCATCGAAGCCTCGGCTTTGGATCTCCCTCTTGGCTGCGGTCCATACTGATACACTCGTAGCAGAGTGTCGATGACCCCGATGCGCACCATCGCTTCGCGGAACTCTTTGATCGTGCTGAGGTTCGCGATTGCAGCACACGCCTCCTCCAGCATGCGAGGGGTGATATTCGGGACCTCTTGAGGATCGACGTACTCAGATGGATCTCTCACACATTCCAGCTCGCGCTGAAAGTAGCGGATCCCATGGAGCAGATGCCGCTCGATCCGTCGGTTGAATCGCGGCCCATTCGCAGTGTCGTCAGTCTCGAAGTCTTCTTGGTCCGCGATACAAAGGCTACCTTTACGGGATCCCTTGCTTGGCGCACCCGACTCGCTGGCTGCCTTCGCGCCTTCTAACTGCGTGCTGTCTACACCATCTAAGCCACTCTCACCATAGAACAGCGATAGATGCTCAGTGATGCTCAGCGTCAGGTTTCGGATCGCAATCGCACCGCACTCTCGGATCCGAATGTCGTTCTGCGCACAGGCAGACGAGCAGATGCTCACGATAACGTGGATCGCCTGTGTCTCGGCCAGCGACTCCTGCACTTGCTGGTACGTCGACAACTTCACAAGTATGCTAACACACTCGTACGCGATGTACTCGTCCTCGGGGTTCAGTCGGTGAAGAAGTGCACAGAGACTCACGACACGCTGCCGTAACAACGGCTCGGCGCATCGAGGTTTCCCAGCGAGTATGTTCACCATCGTGGCAGCACGAAGGCACGCCTCCTCGTCGCCTCCGAGTGAATGGTGCTCGAGAAGAGAAAGCAAGCGCAGTACCGCGCTTTCTTCCGTCATGTTCATCGCCAAGGCATCGTCGAACGCGATGTTGTACAGACATATGAGCGCCGCCATACACGTGTCCATGGAGGCGTCCTGCCGGCCCAACTCTGCCTTGTTGTCGTCATCCATACTCGCAGCAGTCGCGACTCGCTCGAGTAGCGTCAGCACCGCACGCGCGACACAAAGTTCGCCGTACAAGTGAAGCGAGTCCGTGATAAGCGAGCAGTTCGCGAGAGCTTCGACTGCAAACTGCCGCACAACTTCGTAGTCGCACTGAGTGAACACGAGGAGGAGGGAGAGTGTCTTGCGCTCACACATCATCTCGACCCATGGCTGTTTGCAGCTGAGGTTCCGCAGCGCCATGGCAGCTGACGCGCGCGTTTCGATGTCCTGATCCACGTACTTCCGGATGATGTCGGTCACTTGTGCGTTCATGAGCTCCTTGTGGTTCTCGGCGTAACTCGAGAGGTTGCAGATGATACCCATGGCGTATCGGCGACTGTCGACCGTCAACACGCAAAGTGGCTGGTGGCTCGAGTGCGAGAAGAGGAACGACGAGGTAGTCAGCAGCTGCTCATTCGCTTGCAACGCCTGCGCTGTCATAGCGGAGTTCGTGTGCTTGCCAAGCACAGGGGCGGCGAGATACGGCATGATGCCATTGTTGAGCAAGCGCTGGTGATACTGGTGCTCGCACGACAAATTGAAGAGTGCTTGCAGTCCGATGATGAAGACTTCATCCGTTGCGTTCGTCGACAGCTGCGAGTCGAGGCTGACAACTGAGTGACGAGGACTGCGGAAATCTCTAACTGGGCTTGATGCTCCAGAGTGGCCACTGAGCGGAGCGGAAGCGCTGGGATTTGCCATGACTTGCGAGAGTTTCATCAGCGCGTACAGCACTCCATCCTCTACGACTTTCTCTCGCGTAGGCAAATGAGATAGGAGGTTCGACAACGTCTTGGCGTGAATCTGCTTCGCCTGCACCGAGTTCGCTCGCAGCAGCGCCATGACAATGAAATCCTTTAGCTCTGTCGACGTCCAGATGCACTCGAGCGTCGAGACGTTGCACGCCGCTACCGCAGCGTATTGCTGGCACTCTGGACGGCTCGTTCGTCCCAGTCGATTCAGCGCCTTTGCGAAGTGTTTGCTGGCAACGAGCTCGTTCCGTCCCTCTGGTGTGAACGAGATGATCGCGAATGACGCTGAGCACGCGAGCAGCGATAGCGTCTCCTCGTTCCCGTTGCAGCAGTTGATCAGCGCTTGAATGATGCGTGCGTTTGCGTGCCCCGACGCACACATCTGGTAGAGGGTTGCGGTGCAGAACGCTTGCGCCGTGCTGCAGTACACTGAGTAGGGCTGCGGGTCACAGCCAGTCGCAAGCACCACATTTGCTCGCTCGCACACTGTGACCAGTGTCGTCTCGATTTCTGGTGAGTAGACCAGGTTGTGGGTGTCTCCTCGCTGGGTAGATGATCGCGCAAGCGTGTACAGCGCTGCTGCTGCATAACACGCGATCCGCCGTCGACGAACTGGCACCACACGCTGTGGCAATGTGCGCCCTGCTGTCTTGGTCACTGGAATGGCTGCTACCTCTACCGCTGCTCCCTCGAGTGGACGCTTTAGACTTTCGAGGATGAGCGCTATGATGCACTCGATGTTCGCATGATCCATGATCTCGCTCACCATGATGCAGATTGCAGCGAAGAAGCGCTCCTGGTCATCTCCGAACGCCAAGTTCATCGACTTGAACAGCATGTGCTCCGGGTTCACATCTAAAGGTTCGTCTGTGACCGAGCCGAAGAAATTGAAGCCGTACACGAGCGATCGGACAACAAGTTCTCCATACACGACTTGCTGGAGGCGGCTCTCGAAAAGCAGGTTGCACAGTACCAGCGAGTAGATATACTTGAGACGCCCCGAGTGGCTCGGATCCTCCGCCGCTATCGCGAGTTGCTTGCCGTCAAGAGTGCGCACCAGATCATTCGAGTACGCGGCTTGGTGCGCGAGGTTCAAGATTGTCACGAGCGCGTCTTCCTTTACATCTTCCCCGATGAACAGATTGGTCCGCGATGCCACTTTGTCGGCGCAGTCTCTCGGAGTCTTCGATTTCTTCTCTACAGCGATCGCGACCGTGTGCAGCAACGGGAGCACTTGAGGGAACTCCATGAAGTACGCTGTGCACGTGTCGTTGAAACTCAGGTTGCAGATCGTTCGGATGACGTTGTGAAAGTACAATTGCTCGCCGTCTTGGGACGACGCAAATCGCTGACGATCCAGCAGCGCTAGTCGCGTTGTCATGTGCACGATTTCTTGCGTGAACGCGTGCTTGCGCAGATCTTCGTTTGCCGAGAAGTTCGCAAGCGCTCGAGAGCACGCAACAATTATGGTCTTCAGCCGCTTCTCTGCAATTGTGCCGTACACTTTGCTTCCTACATCGCGCAGTGCGCCGTGGAGCAGCAACGACAGAGTCTTCACGCCGTTCGTGCTAAGAACGCCGTGGAACTCGACAAACGCTGAGAAGTTGCCGAGCGTCTCCGCGATAACGTGCAGCATCCGCATCACCGATTCGATGTTGGATGCCCAAAGAGGCCGCGTGTTCCGAACTGGGGTGTTGGTGACTGACATAAACCGAGAGCCGGATGGTCCGGACTCATCGGTGGCTTTGCACACGAGCGCAGCGAGAGTGTGAAGCGACTCGGCCCCACCACCACGGAGAGCTCCAATGCAGCTCACCGGGTAGAGTGACAGGTTGTACAGCACTTCGGCTGCAAATTGTGTCGAGGCAGGCGCGGACGCGAACTGCCCGATCACATTCATCACGCCAAGCTGGTTCTGAACTGCATGGGGTTCCCCGAGGAACACGCGGTCCGGGAAGAGGTGGCCGTGGAAGATCAGGTTCGCGATGCTGCTGACGAGCAGGATCTGCAGCTGCTCGAGTGGGAGCGTAAGCATCGAGAGCAGCTCGATGATCACCTTCGAGCGAGCAAGTGACTGCGCGAGCGAGGCGTGCTGGCTGATCCGGAGCACTGCGGTAGCACACAGGATCTTGACGTGCAGGCACGGAGCCCAGCTCAGCTCCAGCAGCGCTTGGATGCCGTCGAAGACCACGAACGCCTCCAAGGCGTTCTTGTCGGTGGTCAGATTCGCGAGTGTTGCAGCACAATACCGCAGCAGCCTCGGATGTTCGATGTCACTGAAGTCTGCAATCTGTGAGATCGCACCACCCTGGATGATCGCGAGCTCCGAGCCTGGCTGACACGACAGCTTGTACAGTGAGCGCGCGCAGAATATCCGCGCGTCAAGGTTCTCCGGTAGTTCGGCGCGCACAGAATGTGATGATTGCGGCGACTGCATGTCGACTGATCCGTTCATAAGCACATTCAGGTCACCGCGGATGGAACCCAGGCGCTTCAGCGTTGCCTTCGGTCCGCGGGCGTCGTTCAGTTTCCGCATCATCGGTGCTGTGGTCAGCGACGAGCTCGAGAAGCTAGTAGGATCGTCAGACTCGACCGTCTTGTGCGTACTCTTCCGGCGCGCCTTGCTGCTTTCCGAGTTGGTCGGCGAACCCTGACCAGGAGCCCTCAGGCGCTCCACTCTACCTTCATCGCTCGCCCATGGAGCAGTACCGATCGGAGATGTGTCGTCGATCATCGTCATTATGTCCATCTTGATCTCGTCGCCAGAGAACTCGTTGAGAGGGATCGCGTACTTCTTGCGCACGCGCAGCGTGCCGAGCGCGTGGCTGGCGCGCACAGCTCGTGCCAACGATCTGAGACGGAGTGCTATCGGGGACGGCTTCGGCTCGGCATCGACCAATCCCTTGAGCGAACCGACGGAGGTTCGGCGATCAAGTGAAGTGCTGCTGCCGACTCGAGACTGTCGTCGAGGCAAACTTGGACCTCGAGATATCCGGGGAACCTGATCTGCTTGAGCACTTGGAGCGATTGTGACCCGGGGCCGACGGTCCTGTGCTTTCGGATCCATGCAAGCTGTCGGCGGCGGCGGTGGTGTCCTCCTGGATAAGCGATGCCAAAGGAAGACGATCACGCAGCGTGGGCAAGCTAAATTTGAAGCTAAACGAGCATCTCAATCGTCGACACGCCTCAGCTAAAACAATCGTGCGGAGCTGAGCTAGGGAGCGCGAGTTCGGTGTCGATGGTGTCCACAATCCTCCCTCCTCCACGCAGGTCGTTTGCAAGCAAAGCCAGTTCCATCTAACCAAGAGTTCTATTCTGCCAGCAATAAGAATACGAAGCAATAAGAGAGCACCTTCGGGAGCACCTGGACGCAGCAGTAGCAGCAGGTGGAGTTCTACTTGCAGTGAGCGCCGCGGTTGGCCTGCCCACGAGCTGCCTGGCAGCCGCACTAACCAGTCTTGCGCTGCGTCGGGAGCCAGCGGTGGTCCTTGCTCGCGTTCTTCTTCCGCTTTTTCGCCATGAACTTGGACAGCTTGCCGCTCTCCTGCAGGTCCTGGAACTTTGTCTGCAGCTCCAGCTTCTTCTTGTCCTTGCGCTGCAAGGACCCACGCGAACACACAGACGGCAACCGCAAGATCAGCATCAACGTAGCAAATCCATCGACCATTCTGAAATCGATGCGCACGGACCTTGAGGTAGAACGGATTCTTGCCGCTCGCGACCGCCTCGCGCTCGTCGCGCTTGCGCTTCGTCAGCGCCGACTTGATCTTCTCATTCTTCTTCTTCTCCGCGAGCTCTTGCGACCGCACGTTGATCTCGTGCTGCCCATTGCCATCGTATCCCAGCTCCAGTTATTAGCACAAACTTCCTATCGCACCACCTTGAGCATCAGCATCAGCATCAGCATCAGCAGCGCACCTTGAGCTCCTCCTTCCGCGTCGCGCTCTTGGCGTTCTTGAGCTGCTTCTTCAGCTCCTGCAGCTCCGTTTGCTGCACAAATGCCACAGACACGCACATAGAGCCTTGCTGTTAGCCACAGCACGTTGCTTCTTTTTCGCGCCACACACGCGCATACGCACCTTGTACTCGTCCAGGAAGGCGTACGACTTGGCGAAGAGGTCGTCATTGAGGCGACCCGTGGTGGCATCGAAGCGCGGGTCCAGCACCTTCTTCTTCTTCACCTCCACGACGGTCTTGAAGCGCGACACCTGGCGCCGCGACGAGAGCTCCAGCGGGCGGTTCTTGTTGCGCTTGGGCTTGGTGGTGGTAGCGCTTGCCGGCTGGTGGTGGTCGTCGCTGTCATTGTCGCTGCCGTTGTCGTCGTGGGCCGCAGAGCGCGAAGTGGCGGCGGCGGCTGGGAAGAGCGCGAAGCCGTTCTTCTTCTGGCGCAGCCGCTCCTCGAGCGGCACGTCGCGCTCGGAGACGGCGGACGAGGCGGCCTGGGCGCGCTTCCGTGACGGTGGTGCCATGAGTGTGCTGATGTCTTGGTGGAGAGCGCTTGGGCAGATCAGAGCACTGAAAGGCAATAGTGAGGAAATCAAGGGAAGTGAATGCTAAATCGGTTGGGCGTCGGAAATATAAGACCGCACCGAGTGCCTCTTCGGTTTTACTATTATCGACCTGGGGTTCGGTTCTATCTATCCAATATAGTCGCCACATCTTGAGTGCTTAATATGCGCACGCGCTGCTTCAAGACGGGACACAATGGCGCAATAAAAGAATGATGTGCGCAAAAACCGACAGTCAAGAGATGGTGGCTATATTGCTCAAAAAGCCAAAGTTTAACGGCGTGTCGCACCGTTGAACCTTCGAGAATCGATAGCTGCTGCGTCATGCGATGACGCACTCCAGCGGCGCGTCGCGTGGTTCACTTGGCGTTTGTATGAATCAGTCGTCTGGTCGACCACGGATGATGTCACGTGTGCTTGAAGAAAGATCACACTCCGTCGAGCGGACGAAGCGGCAGGCAAGCGCCACCAGAAACTGGGCTGTGCTGGGGGGTACGACTGTGCTGAGAGGAGGTCTACTCGTCGGTCTGGTCAGTCGCTCAGTCGGTTGGCAAGGAGCTCAGGAAGACATCGCGTTCGTTTGGGAGCTCATTCGCCAAGTTCCTCGCCAGTGCTCACACGTGTGCGTCAACCCACCACCGCCAGGCAACCAAGCAACCTACCCACCCACCCACCAACCAACCAACCGACCGACCGGACGCAATGGACTCGCTGACACTCGACGCGCACCGCCAGCTCAGCTGCTTCCTCTCGCTCAACGACGACGACGAGATGGCGCAGCTCATCCTCGAGGAGCTCTCGTTCCCGCGCCGCTCGTACCTGAACGTCGCGGCGTCGCTTGCGAGCTCGCCGTCGAGCCGCCAGTCCGAGCGCGGACTCGGCTCCATCTCCGAGGACGACCGCGAGGAGAACGACGACGACGACGACTCGGACGCCTAAGGCTGCTCACAACCACCAGAGCTCCTGGCGACGGCAGAGCGAGCGGAGCAGGGCGACGAGTGATCCATGGGGCGGCCGGTGTACCAACTACGACCAGCTAGCTACCTGTGCCATAACAAACAACCCGCCGCGCTCGGATCCCTGCGCCCCCGCTCACCAACACGTCCACACTCCCACACAACACGATACAGGCGCACACCACCCACCCACCCACTATTTAAGAGGCGAAGCTTATGGATCTGTCCGTGAGCGACGCCGCCAGTAATCCAGTGCCATGATGATGATTATGAGCCGTTCGTGTCTCTGCATGCGTGTCTTGTCGCCGAGTCGATGGCTCGCGTCATGCAACTCCGCTCCCACCCTGTCTGTCTCTGCCTCTCGCTTACAGGCCACTCTCGGCGCGCAGCATCTTGCTCGAGATGTCGTTGCTCGCAACCCACGAAGCGACATCCGCGGGCATCGCGGGACTTGCAAGGTCGCTGCCCGCCGGCAGCAGCGCCGCCACGAGCTCGGGCGGTGAGCGCGTGCCGAGCACCGCGTTCTTCACGAGCACGACGGCGTTCACGAAGGGCTTCCCATTGCCCGCGCGCCGCGTCACGAAGCGGTGCTCGACGTAGAAGGCGCGCGCGTCCCAGCAGCGCACACGTGTCTCGATCGTGTACGCCTCGCCGAGCGCCAGCTCGCGGCGGTAGCGCACGCTCTGCGATCCGACGACGAGGTTGCCGCCGTGCGCCGTGAGCTCCCGCCAGAGTCCGTTGCGCTGTCGTCGTCGACAGTGCCATCATCCCCTCCATCCATCAGTTTTCGCTTGCTCCTGCTCGTCTCCATCCATCTCAGACAGAGCCACACTTCGCTCACTTCCTACCTGCCAGAACTCCCGCCGCGCAAAGCCGCACTCGCGCAGGAACCGCGCGTTGTTGCAATGGCCGTTGCGGTCGATGTCGCCAGGCAGCACCCTGCCGAACACCACGCCCGTCGCCAGCAACGCGCGCGGCGCCGGAGCCGCCAGCAACCCGCGCGCCACCAGAGCCTCGAAGAGCTCACTGCCCACCAGCCGCACAAAGTACCATGCGTCGCAGAGCACGAACACTGAGAGACCGCCGAGTAGCGCGGAGAGCAGCACGCTGGCGTCGCCCACCAGGAAGCTCAGTGCCGCCACCGCCACGGGTGGCCCCGCGAGCGTCGCGAACGCCGTGACCTTGCGCGCCATTTTTCGAGATTGGTGGCAGTCCTGCAAAATATTGCGTTCGGCTCCTAGGATATCGTGACGCACCTCCGCTTGCGCTGGCAGCTGCCTGTGACGTCTCTGTCGTACTTAACGCGATGCACACACGCATGATGTGACGTTGTGGTCGACACAAGCGTGAGCGCGAATGGCGTCGAGACAGTGTCGAACTTGCCACCAAGCTTCGCTGTGGTTACTCGGTTCTCGTCAGGATCAACGCGTGGCGCGCCGCCGACGCTTAAGAGACCAGAAAACCGGTCGACGCCAACCACTCGATCGCTGCGAGTTGCATGTCAGTCAATCCTCGAGCAGATCTGAGTTCGTCGCCGTATCATTCAGGCGGTTGTTCACTGTGAACAACGCGAGAAGGTCATGTGGCGGCAGATTCGGAGCAGCTTCGCGTTTGCCTGTATGGCGTAGTCCGAGGCAGAGAATCTACGCTGACGAACCACCTTCGAATTCTCTATGACCATCGGTACAAGTGTTCCCGTCGTTCGCGAATCAGTCATGGAACTCCAGTCAGACGGCTCTCGCGTCACTGGAGACCGCTCCACGTCCAGTGCCCAGTCGCATCCTTCAGCTTCACGCTCGATTTGTTATAGCTTCAGGCTTGACTTTGAGCGCAAGATCGATCGCAGTAGGCGCGCTCCTCACTTCGGTCTTCGCCACCACACTTGGATCAATCGAAGCGAGAGTTGCAAGCTTGGGCGTCTACGATTTACAAAAGGTGGTGCAAACCGAGTGTATCAAGTGACCGAGCGAGTTTTGCAGCAGCAACAACGTGTTGCCACAGCTTTGTCGTCGTTGCCCATGAGCTTGTCAGCCTTTGATCTAAAACTGTCACTTCAACTTGGTTTCAGATTTAGCCATTTAGCCATCTAGCCGCTTCCTCGCATCAAATCTGAGCCTCCTTTAGCAGTCTCTTTTTAGCGCCACGGAGGCGCACAGATCAAAGCAAGCCATGAGCACCGCCGCCGCCGCCGCCATGGATGCACAGGCTCGCGCCTTCGAGTTCGAGATCGCGCAGCTGGCTGAGCGCGCAGCTGCTGCCGCCGACCTGCCGCAACAGCAACTGCTCCTGGAGAAGCAGCGGCTGTACGCGCGCGTGGGACAGTTCCTGCTCGGCGTCTTCGATGGCCACTGGTGGTGTCGCTTCCCGGCGCTCATGGTCTTCATGACGCGCCTGCTGGAGCTCTACCCGGCCACCGACAGCGTGCGCGTGTTCATCGACAGGATGGCGGTGCAGCTGGGTCTCTGCACCAAGTGGTATGGGCGTCTCTGGCGCCTATCACTCTATGAGGTGGTCGCTGACCATCATCTGCGCTGCGTGGTGACGCCTGCAGCGTCGACATCTACCACGCGGCGCTGCCGAGCGTGCGCGTCGAGCTCGAGCTCGAGTTCACGCCGACGTCCGTGAAGGCTTTTTTCAACAAGGTGGCGCAGCTCGACGCTGAGCGCCTGCACGCGGCCTTCACCTCGCTCAAGGGCAGCGCGCAGACAGCGCGCGCGGAGAAGGAGCGCACCGCGAAGACTTTGTCCACAGCCATGTATGAGGTGCTTAGCCAGCGACGGCTGCTCTCCGACTTTCGCGTCGTTCGCGTCATATCCAAGGTCGGTCGGTCGGTCGGTTGGTCGATCAGTCAGTCGATCTGTTGGTCTTCTTCGATGCTACTGGTATTTCAGTAGTCGGAGAACTCATAAGGGAGTGGATTTGCATGTTAGTGGCTCTCAACGGCGTCGGCGGACGTGAAGGAGCTGCTGGACTACGAGATGCTGCGCCACTGTCCAGGCGTATACCAGCTGCTCGTGTCTCCTGATTCTGGCATTAGGTGCGCTCGCCAATCCTGTTCGCTCGCTGCCGTGAAGTGGGAGGCTCTAACGCCTTGCGGAGTGCAGAGCGTGGGGGATCTCGCTCGTGCAGAAGTTCGGGCGAATCGATTTGTCTGGGGACACCGGGCAAGACCAACCATTCCTCAAAGTGCTCGACGAGTGGATGTACATCCTCGAGAGCGCGTCGTTCAACGTGTCGGTGCTGTCGCTCAACTTACAGACGACCGAGGAGCTCCCGCTGGTAGGAGCGCTCGTCTATCTGTTTCGCACTTTGGTCTTGCAGTGCGATGTTCACTCTTTTGCCTGCATGGCAGTTCCTAGAACCGGCGAACTGCATCAAGACGCCGACGAACCAGTGTCTGTGGGCAGCGCTCGACACGATCATGCAGCAAATGGACGAGACGAGCCTGGAAGTGATGCTCGAGGCGTTCGACAACCTGCCGGATCTGGTGTTCAACTACCTCAACGACGCGGACCCGACGACCACGAACCAGCAAATCACGTTTGTGGTACGGACGTTGAGAGCAAGGTTTCTGTACCCCTTAGCACTGCGCTGATGCAGTTATTCCCCATGCTTCGTAGATCTGCAAGTGCTATGTGGTGATGCTTCGGTGCTTGGGGCACCGGTTCTGGAACCACACCGTGCATTCCCCCAAAACCGTCCTCGAGATGGTCGTCCAGCACTGCCAGCTGCCGTCGTGGCGCGTGTTCGTGACAAAGCAGCTCGTCGACCTGCTCCCGCTGCTCTTGGCGTCAAGTCGCCCTCCGCAACTCTCGAGCAAGCAGGTGTGTACGGAATTTCGCGTTGTACTGCCTGCCGACTATGGTGGCTCACACTCGCTTGGATGTGCGCTTGCTATGTGCACGCGTGTGTGGCGACTGCATAGTCGAACCGTCTCAGACTCGATTTCTACCTTCAATCACGAGAGCGGCTGCTGTTGTTTCTGATCGAAGGCAAGAACAGCTTGCCGCACTTTTCCGATCAATCACTGGTGGTGGCGTCGTCGAAAGCGGTCTCGAGCATCATCTGCGACTGCTACGATCCGCGCCTGCAGTCTGCGGCGAAAAGCGGAAGCACGAAAGAGCAGGCGAGAGACGACGGCGCGCTTCCTGAGTCCCAGCTCATCGACTACTCGGTGTCCGAGAGCGCGTTCTGGTGGCCGTGCGGACAGAAATCGCGTCCGTCAACAGGCGGCGACCTGGAACCACTGTGGGCGGACTACCTCTTCCAGATCATTGTGAACCCCGAGAACGTGTCCGCGCTCGTGGACCACGCTGCGATCACGTGCTCAACGATCTTGAGCAAGCACTTGCTGCTCGCTCGAGACGTTGTGTTCACGTGCTTGGTGCGAGGCGACGAAGGTGTGTCGCAGAAGAAAGTGGAGGAGATGACCAAGGCGAAGCCTATCATCACCGCACTGCTGGGGAAGCTGTGCGCGTGGAAGGCGATCGCGACGATTCCTGTGGCGGTGCACGGCGCGCTTTTCGAATCCATCGGCGGCATCTCCGAGATCCTGAACGTCGTGGAGGCGCAAGCGAACCCGAGCGAAGAAGTTGTGAGCTTCACCGCGGTCCTGAAGCAGTACCAGCTGCATCTAATGGCGTACTTGGAGCGCATTTGCGACGAAGTGCTGGTGAAAGGGCTGACGAACCCGCTTCGATTTCCAGTCGTCGCGCAGCACACGATTCTGTGCTTGCTGAACCCCACGAGCGCGGTCGACCAAAGCATCAAGAGGTACGCTGCTCTGCGCTGTTTGCTGCCTATGATCTCGTGCAGAAGTGGTGTCTGCAGCTAGAAAATGTTGATCAATTCCTTGCATCATGCACAGACTGCTCGCTCACGTCGCTGCGGCGAAGAATGCGCCAGTGCAGCACCAGACGGTGCTGGAATCCTGTCTGATCGCGGCGCACCGCAACACGGAGGCTTTCCTGCGCGGCATGCTTTCGATGCTGCAATCACTACGGCTGTACGATTTCCACTTGGTTGTTGCGATGCCAACGGTGAAGAAGATCATCTTCGTTTGGACGAAGATCTTTGAGATGCTGGGGTCGTCTCTCCTGAAGATCCTCGAAGGCAGCTCAGCTTCTGACTCGTCCAAGACGACTCGTGGTGCGGGAGCGAGCTCATCGTCAAGTGTGAACCTCCAGAAGCTCCCGATTCTGATCAACGACTTTCTCGTGTCGCTGCTCTCGAGACTGTACGGTCCAACCAAGAAGTCGGGTGCGATGAAAGTGGATGAGCCGATTCTGGTTCGTATCCTGGACTTCGCGGTGACGTTCTGGGTGTTCTGGACCGAGACAATGAAGGACAAGAACGCAGCGACCAAACGATCGGCGAGTCTCATTGTCTCGTTAGTGCGGTGCATCGAGTTCGGTTCGTTAGCTGAGAAGCCTCGAGCGGCAGAGTTGCTGATGATCGTGCTCGAAACGCTGCTGCGAGGCGGGGTGGTGCTAGATGACAACACTCTGAAGCATGTCGAGAGCGTCAAGAACGTTTCATCGTCAATCGAATCGAAGCGCTCAACTGACTTTGCTCGAGTGGCGAAGAAGTTCCGGCAGTTAGACAGGTCTTCGGGGTTCTTCAACAAAAAGGCGACGATCGCAGAGTGGCGAGTGAGTCGCGACGCCGATGCTTCTTCATCTGCAGTGGCGGCGCCGACGAGGGCTTCGACTGCAGATTCGTCGCGACCTGCGAAACCGAGAAAGCATGCGGAGGAGACCATTGATCTCACGGGCAGCTCGAAAACGATCGCAACAAGCCGTCCAATGAGCGCGAAGGCAGCAGCAAGAGCGCATGCACGGGTCGAGGTGGACCTGACGGGCTTCACCAAGATGTCCGAAGAAGCGAGTGCTCGCAAGAACCACAGCTTTTACACCGAGTCTGACTACGTGACTCCTCGAACGCGAGAGCCGTCGCCAATGGAGAGAGACTTGAAGTCGAAGCCGAAAGCAGACTTCAGTATGTCCCAGGTGATTCGTGGTATGGCGCACGCTCACGGCACAGTGAGCCAGTCTGCTTACGCAAGAGCAACAGCAACGACGAAAAATGAAGATACTAGTGCAGCACAGCAAAAGCAGGCGCGAGAGGAGAAAGAAGAAGAAGCGCAGGACGAGGCGCTTCAGTTCGCGGGGCTGTTCCACCGCATCAAGCACACGCAGAAGCCCATCCCCGTGTGCTCGTTGCTACCGTTCTACCGGCAGCTGCTACAGCTCTGCATGCCGCAGCTGCTCACGCGCGAGTTCGAGAACGAACGGTCCGACAAGGTGTTGGCGCCGCCCGACTTGAGCTTCAAGAGAAGTTCCGAGTACGTGAACGCATACCTGCCACTGCTGCTGGAAGAGTGCAACAACGAACTGCAAGAGGGATTGCGGAAGTTCTACTTTAGCGGCGGTGGCCATCTGTTGCGCTACGAGTCCGAGAAGCCACGCGAGGGGATGCGGTGCCTCAACTTCACGATCGCAGAGGTCGACGAGTCCGCGGTGACCCAGAGCTTTTTCTTCAAGAACAGGAACGGTAGTCGCGGTACACCAAAAGACAAGGTCTTCCGCAACGGCGATGTCGTGCTGATGCGTATCGTGAACGGGGATGACCAGTCCCGCTCCGGGTTCATGGGCAACCGGGAGCTCCTTGGTGTCGTCTTAATCAGCGAGGTGGAGAAGAGCAAGAAGCACGTGACGCTGAACAAGAAGCCGGGCGACAATGAAGAAGAGGAGAGCGTGAAAGTGCTGTTTCTGAACGACGGCGAGCTCGACAGCGTGACGGACGACGTGGGCTCATTTTCCGTCGAGACGCTGTCTGCGAGCGCGATTGCTGACTCGGAGTGGAAGGTGCACTGCGTCGCGAACTTGACGACGTCCGCGCGCGAGTACATCTCACTGCGGTCGGTGGATATGCTCCCGGAGCACCTGCGAACGACGATCTTGACGCCGAACGTGTACAAGTCGACGCAGACAGAGCTGATTCTGATCGCGACCACGCTCGATGAGCTACGGAGCTCCCGGTCGGCGGAAGCGGCTGCCAAGATCCTCAAACTACTCAAGCGGCTGGACAAGATGAATGTGACACTGATGGATCTGCGGGTACGTTTTTTCCTTGCATCCGGCAATGGTGTGTGTTTGGGAAGTAAACATTTGTTGCTGATAATGTGGCGAGATAGTCTACCAGTATCGGCAAAGCGATCAACAAGCTGAGAAAGCACGAGAACAAGGACGTGAAAGCACACTCGAGTGACCTCAAGGACAAGTGGACGAAGCTGATGAGCGAGGCAGACGCATTGGAGCGCGCGCCGCGGTTCCTTCCGTCGGAGCTCTGGGACGCAATCAAAGCGCAGTACAACCAGTCGCAGCTCCAGTCTGTGCACAGCGTTCTGAACAACTACAATGTCGGCATCAGCCTGCTGCAAGGGCCGCCCGGAACTGGCAAGACGAAGACGATCATGGGTCTGTTGAGCGGGTTTCTGGCATTGCAGCCGCCTGCGTTGGCAGTCATGCCCTCGAGCACCAGTACTCTCCGAGGCAGCAGCACAGTGCCAACTCCAAGAGGCGATAAAAGCGGAGCGCCAGGCAGTGAGTTCACCAACTTTCAAGCGGCACGCGAACTCAGTAGCTTCAGCGGCGATCAGTCGTCAGCTCGTCCGACGTTTTCGCTCAGCTCCATGACGTCTGCGATGGGAAGCATTTTGCGTCGCTCGGATGTCGACTCGACTGCCAGTGCGCCGAAGAAGACAACGATCCAGGCGCTGAAGAACGTGACGACAGTGCGGAGCCGCTTGGAAGACAAGCTCTCGGCCCGGAAGGCGCAGTTTCCAGCGTCCGGAGGCTCGTCGCTCGTCGTGCGCCAACGAGTGGTCCCCTCGAACCCAGCCGCACGCGTGAGACGGAACAACAACGTGCTTTTGTGTGCGCCGTCGAACGGTGCGGTGGACGAGCTCGTGCTTCGAATCGTCACGGACGGACTGATGGACAGTTCGGGGAAAGTGACGAAAGTGCGTGCGCCGAGCGTGCATCCAGAAGCTCTCAGCGAAGACTGGTTGTCCGTCGTGCGTCTCGGTAATCCGGGCGAGGACGCGCCAGACATCGTCAAGTCTGTGTGTCTCCCGCAGATCATCAAGCGCGAGCTGGAGATCCACCCGAAGTCGGTGCAGTTGCGTGATCTGCAGGAGACGCAGCAGACGCTGCGCAAGTCCATTCGCGACTTCCACCAGAGGGCGAAAGAGACCGCGGAGAGGTCTGAAGGCGGACCGAAGAGCCGCAAGGGACTCGCGCAGATCCACGCGCAGCTCACCAAGTGCTCGGGCGAAGTGCGCCGTCTGCGAGACGAGGTCTTCGCGCTGCGTACGAAGATGACTGCTGCGATCCTCTCGCGCGCCAGCATCATCGCGTGCACGCTGTCCAAGTCGGGGAGCGGACCGCTGTCAGGTCTCCAACGAGGCTTTGACGCGCTGATCGTCGACGAAGCTGCACAAGCCGTCGAGCTGAGCACGCTGGTACCAATTCGCGAGCGCGTGGCGCGCGTCGTGCTCGTCGGCGACCCGAAGCAGCTCCCCGCGACAGTGAAGAGCGTGGTGGCCGCCAATGCGCGCTACGATCGGTCGCTCTTTGAGCGCATCGCGGAGAGCGGTGTGGCACCGTCAATGCTGCGCGTGCAGTACCGAATGCACCCGTTCTTGCGCGAGTTCCCGTCGAAGCGGTTCTACGGCGGCATGCTGACTGACGGTCCAAGCGTCATGGAGCGCGTGCTGAAGGTGTGTCCTGGCGTGTACAAGTTCCCGTGCTTCCAGCCGTTCTTGCTCTACGACGTGACCAACTCGAGCGAGGAGGACATGAACGGCTCCAAGTACAACAGGGTGGAAGCGCAGTTCTGCATCGACATTTGCCAACACATGTTCCAGACGTGCGCGGACGCGCGCAAGAACAACTGGTCGGTGGGGTTCGTGTCGCCATACAAGGAGCAAGTGCGCGTACTCCGGCGAGAGCTCGGCCACTCGAGTATTCCGCAGTCGGTGTCGGTCGAGGTGAACACCGTGGACGGCTTCCAGGGCCGAGAGAAGGACGTGATCATCTTCTCGTGCGTCCGCGCGTCGAAGCGCGGCGGCATCGGTTTCCTGAAAGACATTCGCCGTCTGAACGTCGCGATCACGCGTGCGCGCTTCTGCTTGTTCGTTGTCGGCCACGTGAACACGCTGGTGCGCGACGAGACGTGGGCAGCGCTCGTGCGAAGCGCAGAGGACCGTCGGCTGGTGATCCGGACGCGGGGCAGCAGCTTCCCCGAGGTTTCCCGCTGCTTGGAGAGCGACGAGAGCAAAAATCTGGTCGAACATTTTAAGGATATGCACGAGAAAGCGGCGAAGAAGCAGGCTCCGAGTGCGGTGCCTGCTTCAACTGTTGCTGCGACTGCTGCACCAAGTGACGCTGCTTCCTCAGCAGCTGCAAGTGTATCAGGAAGCTCCCCAATCACGAAGGAGCCAACAGAAAACAACGCGATTGTGACGACAGCAGCAAAAGATGACTCGGCGCTTGTGGTGGACACCTCCCGAGCTCAAGAAGCAGCGCCAGAGGCGTCAGACACGAAAGCTCCGATGAGTACGAAGCTACCGCCGCCAGCGGTGAACACGAAAGACCTAGGCGTGGAAACAGGTTATACGAAACCCCTGTCGTCTGGAAATGAGCGGCTGAAAGCAAGTTCATCCGATACCACAATGAAGCGCGAGAGTGGTGCGGAGGCGAGACACAGTGGATCCGACAGGACGCCACGGAGCGATCGAGATCATGTGTTGTCGAGATCGGGAGGCGAGAACTCGCGGTCTAGAAGCTCCGATGTGTCGCGTCGGAACGATGGAGATCGCGGGTCGTATCGAGACCGAGACTCGCACAAAGAGCGAGAGCCGCGTCGCGACCGAGACGCGCCCAGAGATCGCAGTGACTATCCAAAACGCGAGCACTCCGGCTCGAGATCCAACGAACGCTGGCAAGACGAGCGAGCAAGGGACGATCGCTCGAAGCGACCGCGTCACGAGCACACGCACAGCAAGTACTCCCCTCGCACTTCGAATGATGACTCTTACCGGCGAGACGATTCGAGAGCGCCTTACCGGCAACAGCCAGCGAGTGTCAGTGGTGCAGCGAACCCGCCCAAGTCAATCTCCGCGAAAGAGTTTTGCATGGAGAACGAGCCTCCGCCGCGGAAACCTGGTGATTTGAGACCACCGCCGGGCGAGTTGAGCAACAGCACACGAGACCGGCCGAAGCGACCGCGTGAAGAAGAGCCTCGCCAGGGACTCTTCCCTCCTGGGCACAAGTTCTACGCGCGGGAGCAACGAAGTCTGAGCGCCCAGACAACGTCTTCGTCTCCTCGAAATGGCGGTAGCAGCAGTAGCAGCAGCAACTACCGCTCGGTGTCACTCACATCTGCTCCGCCTTCCCATCAGCGTCCTCCCAGTGGGAGGGTGCCTTCACCGGGCAACAGCAGTAGCAGCAGACCGTCGAGTGCAAGAGGAGAAGGAAAAGGCGGTGGGGACGGCATCTTGGGCAACATCCTCGGCAGTGCGTCTCGCCTCGCAAGCGCAACGTCGCGCGTTCACGACAAGACTGTGGACAGGAGCAGGGAGTTCCAATAGAGAGAGGCGGTTCGGTGTTGGCAGATGTCTCGATCGAGGCTCTTGAGAACTTCCGTCGCTTGTCTATCCGGTCGTTCATCCCTCGAGGGCTCCAGTAAACCTGATGAAGAAGGCACAGGTTCTGCCGATCTTGACGCTGTCATTCGTTGCTCGGTGCGTTTACTCTCGCACGCAGCAGCTCTAGAGCACCAGCCGGGTGAGGGCGGCGCCGACGGCCATGATCGTACCTGCGAAACCGACTGCGTACTGAAGCATGCGTTTCTCAACCCTCTCCATCGACAACCGCAGCTCGTTGAGCGTCTCGTCCTCTGCCTGCTTCTGTAGTAAGAACTGGTGCCGCCCAACCCGCCACACATTTGGCGTCAGTCGATCTCTTGCCTAGTACAGTAGCAGTGCACGGTCGACGGCAGCGCGCACCTTCTTCTCGATCTCGGCGATCTCGACGCGGATCTTGTCAAAGTCGATCTTCTCGAGCATCCGGATGTCCTGCTTGAGGTTGTTGAAGTCGCGCTCGAGCAGCTCGCGCATGTGTCGCTGCGCGATGTCTGAACTCCCAGACACACAGTAGGTGTCAACCTCCGGCCACACTTCGAGCTATCGAACTACCAACACTTGCACCGGACGCACCGAACTTGAGCGTCGAGTTGAACACGCGCTCGGAGAGTTCAGCCTTGAGCTCCACGTGCTCGGACTTGGTCGCAAGCTGTCTCCGCCGTAGCACGACACGCGCTGTCAGCTCTCGCAGCAGCAATAGGCTCTCTCTCTCTCTCTATCTATCTCTTTCTCTCTCCTCTCATACTCACGATTCGAGCCTGTGCATCCAGCGAGTCGGCCATCGCGTCCTTCATGACGCCAAGAATCGCCTCCGACTGCGCGGGCGAGAAGCCCTGTTCCTGCAGCTTCTGAACCACTCGGTGCGTGTCGAACTGCGGTGGCGAAGAGCTCAAGCTCCGGTGGCTGCCGCCACTGCTGCTGCTGCTGGGCGCGAGCGCCGCAAGCAGCTGCGTGGGCGGCTGGCGCTGGAGGCAGCGGCGCGTGGTGGCGGCGGCACTCGAGCGCGCCACCAGCGCAGTCAGCAGCATCGCTTCTAGTGAGATTGGCTCGAAATCGGAGCTTTACACTTGGATAAAGTATAGTGAGAGGTGATGATGATGATGATGGTGGTGGTGGTGGTGGCGGTGGCGGTGGCGATGATGGATGCATGCAGCAAGCACGGATGCACGTATGTGTGTGTGTTATATTGTATGGTGAGTTGCTAGCCCCACAGACGTGTTGCCCTCTTCGTCCGAAGCCGCAAGCAGCAGCACGCACGGCGGATAGGCAACCAAGCGCTCTCGTCCGTCCACTCGCACGGGCCTTAGTGGTAGCCCGAGACCTCCTGGAAGTGACCGCCGCGGTTGTACTTGATGAGCCAGTTGGGCGCCTCCTTCTCCAGCTTGGACGGCTCGACGTCGAGCTCGCGCAGGCCCGGGAGGTCCGACGTCTTGACCTGGTCGAGGCTCATCTGCGTGGCCCAGTCCTCCGTGATCTTGGGCTCCGGGAAAAGCTCGGCGACACGGCCGAGCACCTTGGCGACCGGCAGCGGCAGGTTGAAGAGGTTCGGCTCGCTCTTGATCGCGTCAAAGACGAAGTCCGCCACCTCCTTCTGCGTGTACTCCTCATCACCCACGAACTCGAACGTCTTGCCGTTGATCGTCGCGTCCTGAGAGATGGCGTAGATCCCGAGCGCCACGTCGTTCACGAACACGGGCTGCAGCACAGCGTCGCCGTTGTCCACGAGCGGCACGCCGCCGAGGATCGCGCGGTCCGCGAACCACGTCGTGCAGCGGTCCTCCGGGCCGTACATGACCGACGAGCGCACGATGTTGGCGTCCGGGAACGCCTTCTTCACCGCCAGCTCGCCGCGGAACTTGGACGCGGCCCAGACCGACGGCGAGTTAGGCTGCGCGAGGATCGACGAGTGGTGGATGAGTCGGGGCACGCCCACCTCGGCGGCCACCTCGGCGATCGTGCGCGCCACCTCCACGTGCACGTCGTCGTACGTGTAGTTGATCCACCACGGCAGCAGGTGCTTGGTCTGATAGTGCTTGCCGATGAGGTTGATCACGACGTCCGAGCCCTGCACCGCCTGGCGGATCGACTCGCGGTCGCGCGGGTGGAACGGCATGTTCACCACGTTGCCCAGGTCGCCCATGAGCTTCAGGTGGCGCGGCTCCATGTCATCGCCGCGGTACGGCGCCACGAACGCGTTGCCGCGCTGGCCTGGACGGTGGAAGGCATGGTGTTAGACGAAGTTTGTCGGCATAAGACCACCGGAACCATTCCAGAAAGGAAGGACGCGACGCGACGCAACACAACGCACCGAGCTCCGCGCAGACGTAGCGCCCCAGGAAACCCGTCGCGCCGAAGACAGTGGCAGTGATGCCGTCGCCGCGCACGCGGCCCACGGGGTGGCGCAGCAGCGCCTTGGCGACGGGCGAGAGCGCCGACATGGTCCTTCAGGTGTATAAAGCCTGCTGCTGCCGAAGTTTTCCCCCTCTCGTTGGAATGTGTGGCGCTGGAGGTCTGCGCGGTGTGCGCCACACGACATTCACGTGGGCCACACCACGTGGCTATTTTGCTGATTCCACGCGAGTGCTGCTATTTTTAGCTCGCGAGCCCTCTCTCTCTATTTTTAGAAGCTGAGTCGCCACTTGAACAGCTTGCGCACACACGCTCGCGCACATTTCTCTTCCTGCCGCCGCCTCCAGCCGGATGAAGCTCGGCAAGGACGTCGCGTACTCGTCGCTGGAGCTGGACGACCCGAGCTCGCCCTCGTACGCCATGCGCCGCAACACGGCGGCCAACACCAGCACCAGCAGCCTGCAGTCCACGGTCTCCACCACCAGCATCAGCTCCGCCGCCGTCGACCCGCTCGACGGCGGGAGCCCGCGCCGGCGCTTCGACGCCGGCAGCGACGCGCGCGAGCACTCGGCGCTGCATAGCACGCTCGCGGCGCTCGAAGGGCCCATCCGGCAGCTGGCGGTCGAAGTCAAGGGCGCGCTGCTCGCGACAGGGTACGCAAAAGCATCCGCCTACTGCTGCTGCTACTGATCGTCGCACGCCCGACTGACTCCCGAGTGCGCAGACTCGCAGCGTCGTGCTACCTGCTCGCGTGGTTCCAAGCAGTGCTCGTGCCGTTCTTCCTCGCGATCTTCCTCATGTACGCTCTTGGGTGTGGCACTGCGCCATCATGGCGATCGGGAGACCTCTAACGCATTGCTTCGTGGGGATGGGAGACAGGTACCTCGTGGACCCGCTCGTGGAGATGATCGACGTGTCGCCACGCTACTTTCTCTGCATCTGCACATCGCGCGGGCGGCACCGGCGGCGCAAGTCGCGCGGCTGCTCGCGCGCGTTCGCGTCGCTGTGCGCCGTGAGCGTCGTGTGCATCTTCTTTGGGCTGCTCGGATACATCACGGTGCTCTCGGTGCACGCGCTGGATGCCGCGGCGTACCAGACCGGCTATAACCACCTGATCGAAGGTGTCGAGAAGGTGCTCGACCAGATCGGACTGCCGACCAACATCACGACGACGCTGCACGACAACATCGACAAGCTAGTGCGCATCGTGTTCACGGAGACCATGGACCTCTTCTCGGTCATGTTCGTCACGATCATCTACTTGACGTACTTCCTTTGCACGCGCACGCGCGCGAGCGACGCCGGCGGCGTCTGGTCCAAGATCGACCACGACATCCAGCGCTTCGTGACGCTCAAGTGCTTCCTCTCACTCTTCGTCGCTCTGCTCGTGACGATCGTGTACGTGACGCTTAACGTCGGGCTCGCGATCGTCTGGGGGATCCTCACGTTCATCCTCAACTGGATCCCGAACGTCGGCGCGATGATCGCGTCGGTCGCGCCGATCTGCATCATTGCGATCACGCCGTCGCATCTCATGAGCCCGATGGAGAAGTTCCTCGCGATGGTGCTGCCCATGTGCTTCCACATGTTCATCGGCAACTTCATCGAGCCCAAGGTCTTCGGGAAGAAGCTCGAGATGGATCCGGTGATCGTGATCCTGTCGCTCTCGGCGTGGGGGCTGCTCTGGGGCCCTGTCGGCATGATGCTCTCGGTGCCGCTCACCGCCGCGACGAAGATCATGCTGAGCCACCTGGGGCTCTGGCCCGAGTTCGTCGCGGTCATGGAGGGGACATACTTTATCAAGTACGGCAATCGCTCGTATAAGAAAGAGGACGCCGAGAAGGATGAGTTCGAGAGCATGGAGGTGCGCACGGACAACGAGAAGGAGCAGCAGCTGCGCGGCGGCAGCACGTCGCTGATGATGCGGCCGTGAGTGCGTGCGTGCGTGCGCGCGCGCGTGGGTAGATCCGTCTGCCAGCACGCGCTGTTTTCGAGTGCGCATCAATAACCTTATTCCTCCCATCTGTCCGTCCATCCATCCATCCATCCATCCACCTCCTCCCAAATGTTACAGTGCGTTGAACGCGGTGACGAAGACGACGGCCGCCACGCTGCCGATCGTGACGCCACGAAGCGGGCTTAGACGGAAAAGGCCGCCATTGGGTGTCGCGCTCGAGCTCGGCGCGCGCAGACACCTGCACTTGTCCGAGTCGCGATCGTGCTGGAGCAGACAGAGCTGCTCGTCCACGATCTCGACCGCGAAGTCCTCGAACTGAACAGGCTTGGCCGCGCGGTTGTCGTTGAGCATCTTGAGCTCACCCCCGCACGTGTGCGCGGAGGTGTTGCAGGGCGCGTCCGCGAAGCCCGGCGGCGTGCGCTCGTCGCCGCACGGCGCGTCGTCGCATGACCACACGAGCGTCTGCTGGTGCTGACACACGAACTGCGCGTGCGCGCAGTCAGGCCAGACACCCGCGGGTGCCACCGCCGTGTTGGGCGAGCAGACGGAGCCGCGGTCGTCCGCGAGCGTGAGCCCGCAGTCCCCGAAGCGCGCTGGCGCCATGTGCGTCGCGACGCTCGCGCACACTTTGAGCGTGCGGTCGGCGCGGAAGAAGGCGGTGTCGAGCGGCGGAGACACGAGCAGCGGCTCGTCCGGGTCGCAGCCGAAGCACGCGGCGGCCGCGAGGAAGCGCCGCGCGCGGTTCGACGACTTGACGCAGCTGTCGCCGGCGTCCACGAGCGCGCGGAAGAGCCCGCTGATCTCCGCGTCGTGCGCCGGGAGGCAGCAGCTCGCGCGCCGGTACCAGTTGCAGAACACGAGCGGCGGCGCGTTCTGCAGAGTGCGGCGGCGGGTACGTGGTTAGCTGCAGGTGCGGCGTGGCGTCCGCATGGCGAGAAAGGCGCTAGCGCACATTAGCGGGAGCTGTCTGCCGCAGCGTGCAGACCGGGGCGTCGTCGTCGTCCGCCGCCGTCATCATCGCGAGCGCGAGCGCGAGCGTCATCATCGCTGTCGCCAGCATCCTCCGAGCCAATTTGTGTGTGTGTGTCTGTCTGCGGCTTCAACTTGGGCAGCGTGGTGGTGTGGGCCACCCAATTATCGGGAGAGGCGAAAAGCGTGAGAAAAAAACCCGGCAGGCGCCGAACGAAGCGTGAACATCAGCAGCAGCATCGTCTCGGCCCCACTCGCGGTCTCTCCTCCCGCCCCCCAGCCAGCCAGCCAGCCAGCGCCCGACTCGCTACCGGCAGCACCAGCAGCGATGGCGGACCTGCAGGCGGACGACTACTACGCGAACCTCGGCGTGGCGCGCGACGCCAGCGAGCAGGAGATCAAAACTGCGTGCGTGTGCTGCTGCTCGCTTCGTGCGGGAGGCCGAGTTCACGGACGCAGCTCAACTCTGACTGCCTCACAGCTACCGCAAGCTCGCGATCAAGTACCACCCGGACAAGAACCCGAGTGACAAGCAGGCGGCCGAGGAGAACTTCAAGATCGTGGGCGAGGCCTACAACGTGCTCTCGAACAAGGAGACGCGCGAGATCTGTGAGTAGTGCCACTTGCATGTGTGGTGATGGGAGACAGAGCAGGGCGGACTGACGGGAAGCCGCGTGACCAGATGACATGTATGGCAAGGAAGGACTGGAGGACGGCGCGGAGCCCATGACGAAGGAGCGCGCGCTGCGCATCTTCCAGGACTTTTTCCGCTTCGGCGAGGCCATGGACCCGGACGCGCCCGAGCGCTCCAAGGGCCTCAAGCGGGCGGCGGGCGGCGTCGTGTACGCGCCCGTCAAGGGGCTCGTGTACGGCGGCAAGTCCGTGCTCAGCGGTGTCATCATGGGCTCAGCGGCGGTGGTCGCCGGCGCCGGCGCCATGGTCGCGAACGTCGCGTTCGGTGTCAAGGAGATGGGCGAAGCGGGCGTGAACGCCGCGCGCAGCCGCAAGAGCAGCAAGACGGACGGCGACAGCGGCGGTGAGGCGCCCAACGTCGAAGGTGCGTCGCCGTCGTGAATTGAGCAGCGGAGACTCTGACTCAGACGACGAAGATAGATGGTCAACTGACTCGTATCTTTC
Source organism: Globisporangium nunn (assembly GCA_023334075.1). Lineage (NCBI taxonomy): Eukaryota > Oomycota > Peronosporomycetes > Pythiales > Pythiaceae > Globisporangium > Globisporangium nunn. The sequence goes on along the minus strand of JAASFZ010000036.1, from coordinate 534 downwards.
ACCTGCGCAGAGCTCGTGAACGAGAAACCTGCGCCGAGCTTCATGAACGGGCTGAAGAAAGCCACCGTCGGCGCTGTTGCCGCCCCCGTCGCGGTGCGTGCGTGCATGCCCCTCATGCTCCCGTCGTGACAACTGATGACTGATGCTAAGAAACACCACGCTGACGCATCTCCTTCACTTGCGTCCGCATTGTCTCAAACGTGCAGGGCATTGTGACAGGCGGCGGCGTGCTGCTCGCAAGTGGCGTCGCGGCGGGTGGCTATGTGGTCGGCGGGCTTGCCGGCGCGGCCAGCAACGTCGCGAGCGGCGTGCGCGAGGTGAAGGCAGCCAACAAGATGGAGAAGCAGCACCGCCAATCGGCAGGCTCGCGGGATAGCACCACGAGCAGCAGCAGCCCGGCGACGAAGGTCAGCGACGCGCCGGCGCGCTCGTCGGCCACGTCGTCGAACCCGAGCCCTGCGGAGCCGCTGCAGCCCCCCACCACTGCGGCCGCGTCGTCCGCGTAACGCGCAACAGCAGTACCTAGTTAAGTAG
>JAASFZ010000359.1:0-19431 GCA_023334075.1 Globisporangium nunn | reverse complement strand
CTCCTGTAGTCAACACCGCCAGCTACCTCAGCGCTCCCCAGCACAGACGTCGACGTCAACGGAGCGATCAACATCCTCCGTCTCCACCAAATCGAGCTCCAGCAAGGCACTCGCCCGACTCCGTTCGTGCGCGGAAGCCAGTGATGAGCCACCCCTGTGCGTGAGGTCTCCTCACACGCATACGTGTTCAATCCAGTATGAAGCTGGTGCGTGCTCTCTTGCACGGCAGTCCACTACAGTGAGGCGAGATCCGGTAGGATAGTAGCACAGCACCGACTTTCACATATGGTAATTCATCATCTGCCGGTAATCTCGTGGAGCGGTATGGAAGTCATCCAATCTGGCCGTTCATGCAAGTGCTGGCGGTCTTGCTTCTTGGAACGTTCTCGCTGCCGCTGCCGCTCCTGCTCGTTCGTGCGATTGCGGAGAATCGCCCAACGGGATCTCTGGAGGACCCGCTCGTAACTTACGACCTCGATGGAGAGAAAGTCCCGTTCGACGAGAAGGTGTACGCTCGGCTCGTCGCGAAAGATCCAGCCCAGCTGCGCTGTCCGTACCGCTCGCTCTACGTAGGCTTTGAGAACAAGTGGAGCTACTACAAGGTACTTCAGCTTCTCTTCAAGGTCGCGCTTATCCTGCCACTCATGGCGGTGCCACAGACAGGAATCCGCGGTGTGCTGTCGGCTTCGATCTACAGTCTCATCGTGCTAGTGACTTCGTACAGTACACCTTTCAGCGATCCGCTCAACAACCTCATGGAGATCAGCGGCAAGATCGCCGCACTTGTCACGTGCATCGGGGGTGCCATCCTCGACTTTACTAGTGCAAGTGCAAACACGCAACGGATCATTGGCAGCATCGTCAACATCGTCAACGCAGTGAACCTTGTCTTCATGGCGGGCGTGATCCTCTTTGGTATGAAACAGACGCGCCGAATGATCAAGAATCGACTCGGCACGCTCACATTCAACGACACAGTGCGTGACCTCCACGACGCGCCAGCAAAGGAGATCATCCCGCACTGGGATCTCGAAAAAGAAGCGAAGCACCGCTTGTGGCAGGCTTTCTGGAAGACCGTTCTGCTCTCATTCAACAATGAAAGTGTGGTGCAGAGGTTTAATGCGCTCGAACAAGCCGTGCTAGCGTCTGGGATACACAACATTCGAAGGCATTGGGAAGGACAGAGCAGTGAGTATGTTGCTCACATGCGTATGGCAGCGCGCCTGATGCTCGAGGGAGTCGACGTCTACTGGGGTGATTCGACAGGAGCACGTGACGGCCACTTGGACTCGATGTCGTGCTTTGGGAAGATGTACATCCAGCCATATCCGTTTCATTGCGTGATGGTCTATGACGATGCCAAGGACGAGGCGATCATCCGCGACGACAAGTTCAGTGACTTCCTTTTCGCGAACTTCTCGCCACCGATTATGAAAAAGCGACTTTTGCGTCAGAGGCTGCGTGCAGTCAGCGCTTGTGGCGTGCAGATCCATTTTCCGTTCTCGAGGCAAGAGAGTGTTACAGTGGAAGACGGCACTGTCACACATACAGTTACAGATTCTGAGGGTAAGACGAGTGTACGCACCGAGACACGCTACACGACCGTCGCGTTCACTTGCAATTACACACTTGGGGTGATCAGTGTGAGTGCAAACTCGAAGGACCATGTCATGGCCGACGGGTTCAGCGTCCTTATGACATACCGAGACGGATGTGGCGACGCTGTTGCGCCGCACACTGGCAAAATCCACCACCAGACGAATCGCGTGGCTGCAATGGGACCGGAGCACATTGGCTTGACGCACGAATTCCACGAGAGTCCTCAGCTGCAGCACATCCTGATGCAGACGCAAGCGAACTGGATCCCAGCTCTCGAAACACTCCAGCGAGAGCACCACGCTTATCGCCAGCAGCTCATCGCAAAGTACAATGCGTCAAATCGAGTGCTCGGCGACGGATTCTGGTACTTTGTCTTCAACAACCCGTACCTGCCGCGATCTGCGCTCGAGCACTACTTGCGCTCAGAAGAGAGCAACCCGATGCTGAAGAACCTGTTGCTCACACACCAGCCCTCGCTTGACTTCCTTTACGCGCGCCTGAACTTGATCCAGTCGCACCCGGCGATCAAGTTCTGGTTCGTGTTCTGGGAAGATGTGTTTGCTCGGAACGGAGACATGGTGCGCCTCAAACCTTTCAATCGTGAGCTGGACCCGCTACAGCCAACGTCAATCTGTTATCGAGTGATGAAGCGCGAGGAGCTCGAGTCGTGGCTCGCGGAGCGGAGGCTGCGTGGGAAGCCGCTGTCGCTGCTGTCGTTGCTGCTGTGCCGCAAAAGTCTATTCCACGACAAGTTAATCCAGTTGCTGTACGAACAGATGCATCAATACTTGGCTCCAAACGACGTCCGGGCCGACACGCGGTCTCCAGTCTCAACAGTCAGCCACAAGATCCACCCGATCAACTGATCTGCTCGAGGAGAGCTGGACGTTGCCATACGATGACCCTGATCTTGGAAAAGCTCGCAGTCATGGTAAACTGCGGGTAGGTGTTTACTCGCCACCCTCGAAAATATCACGGATTACGGCCACTGGCGGCTTCTGTCACCGATACCTCTCACGTCACCAATCACTACCCCTTGAGTGTACTTCATTTTTTGACTCCCATCTGACCCCATTTCTCAACTTGCGCTGAAGATGCTTGCGACCGCTGCTGTCCGCCGCCGTGCGCCGCTGCTGCTGGTGCAGCTACGAGCACCTGCCGTCATGCGACTCTTCTCTGCTGCAAGCGCCAGCAGCGGCGGCGTCCACAGCACGCTCTCCGACGCGGCGGACGCGAGAGTCGCCCGCCGTGCTGCTCGCGCACAACCACGTGCCATCGAGGGCTCCGTGCCAGTACGTGCTCCGAAACGCGACGCGCTGGTGCTGCTACTGCTGTAAAACATCCACTGACAAACCGGAACTTCTTGTGCTGCAGTACTACGAGCGTCATTATGTGGTCGTGGACGAACACAACAGTGCGGAGAACTGGCCCAAGAAGCTCGAGGCGTCCGACCACATCATCTCGAAGTACGCGAAGGTGAGAGACTACTGGAGATAGAGGAAAGTAAAGATTGCACAGACTGACACCGATGCTGACGACGCAGAGCTTGAACGCGATCGAGGCGGTGCGCGGCGGCGACGCCAAGTCCAGTCCGCTCACCATCACCGCTGCAATTCGCTACACTGGCGGTGGTGCAGCTTGCCAGAGCGAGACGTTTAAGGAGCTTCCGACACAGTTGACACCTGCGTCAGAAGCGCACGACGTACTCGTGTTTCCCGACAATATCCGTGTGCACGGCGTCTCGGAGTCTCAGAGTACGCTTCGCTTAGGAACCATGTCGGATGCGATTGCGGTGCTCGAGCTCCCTGCTGACCGACAGACTGGTTCGTTCTCATGATACCGCATTGTCTTCCAGTTCATGCATTTGTCCACGAAGGCGTCCACGGAGGGACCAATTTGACTGCTGCGCTCGAGAAGCTGTGCGTACTTCCTACCTGTTCCTTTATATGATGTGTTGAATCGGATCCTCAACAGCCTTTCTTCGATATGCACCCAGTAACCTGCACTACTCCCCCGTTGAGCGAGGCTTCCACATGCTCGCGTGCGCGCACGCCAACCGGTACGGCATCTCGCGGTTATTGACAGCGATTACTGTAGTACACTACTCACGCAGCTTGTGGCGATGGTCGTGCAACAGCGACTTTCGGTGTGCCTGCGCCGGCCCGAAGATGCTCGAGTGGCTGCGCGAAGTGGCGAGCGAGAGCGACGTACCGCTGCACCTCTGGGCGGCGAGCCACTATGGTGGCCATCGCTACGCCGGCAACTGCGTCGCGTACCCGCGCGGAGATTGGTTTGGGCTAATCAACACCAAGGAGGACGTGCAGGAGATGGTGGCGGCACTCGTGGCCGACGAGCCGCTGCGCCTCGCGGACCGGTGGCGCGGCCGCATCCGGATGACCAAGGAAGAGCAGGTCCAGGCGCTCCAACACTCAGCCTAGACCCTATGTGTATAGAATGCATCGACTCGTTCCTGCTACCGTCATCCTTCCTTCATTCCAAGCCACATAGATTATTCGTTGTGTGTATTGGTACTCGATGCAAGTACTCGGGAGGTTGACTAGGCTGTAGCAATCGTGACCTTCAGATGGCTACACTATCGAAAATCATGAACAGCCACGCTGCCAGCACTAGCACTAACAGCACGAGCGATGCGTCGCTTGTCGCCGCTTCGCCCGCCGCCAGCAAGGAGAAGGAGCCGTTTAAGGTGCGCGCCGAGCTGTACGCGCCGACTCGACTCGCACCCGAAGCGTTCGCGGTGTTCCGCCTACGCGCGCTCGCGGTGGACGTCATCGCACACGAGAGTCTGGTGCTCGTGCTGCTGGCCGCCAGGTCGGTGTTAACCGCAAACGCACTTCGCAACAGCATTCTCACGAACTCAGAAGCATCACAACCTCCGCCGCCAACCGCACAGCTCCCGCGAGTCGGTATCCTTGGCGGCGGTCATGTCGGCAGCGCAGTAACGCTCACGCTGCTCCGGCACGGCTACCCGAGCGATCGGCTCGCAATCTCGACACGCCAGCCGGAGCGCGTGCCCAAGTGCGACGCGCTGCAGTCTCCGCAGGCTCAGGCACTGTACCACTCGGTGCTAAAGTACTACGACAACGCGCGCCTCGGGCGCGAGAGCGATGTGCTTGTGCTCTGCATGCCGCCGTCGCAGCTCAAGAGCGTGGCGATCCAGCTCAAGCACGCGCTGAGCGTCTCGGATGCGCCAACGCTCGTGGTGAGCGCGCTCTGCGGTGTCTCGCGCGAACTACTGCAGAAATCGTGTGGCAGCAAGCTCGTGGAGCGCATCAAGGTGAGCGTCCCGAAACTCGATGGCGGAGATGCAGTGTCATCGCTGGAGGTGGACGAGAGCAGCGCGGGCTATAGTGTTGGTAACACATCATCCGTCGTCGAGATCGCGGCGAAAGAACTCGGTACGGCTTGGGAGAGGAGAGAAGCGCGCGAGGGATCCGCTGATTCGGGACAGGCGGCGGTGATAGCTCGATCTAAAAGTCGTTCACTCTCTCTCTCTCTCATGGTTGTGGTTGCTTCGTCTTCTGTGCGCAGCTCAAGATGGCGAGCAGCTCGTGGAGGTGCTGACCGACTTGGGGGTCCGCTCGTGCCTTGGCGATGATACTGCTACTGTTAACGGACAAGATGCTCCGAGCTCGAACGCCGTCCTCGAGGACTCGATCCGGCAGCAGATGCGGGCCTGCGTGGGGGATCACTCGGAAGACGAGGAGGACTCAGTGCAGTTGATGGCGATGACTGGTGCATGGGTTTCGGACTGGGACGCAGTACTCGCAGTCATTCGAGACCAGCAGCAGCAAGAGAGGAGGAGGAGGAAGACCTCGAGAGTCGGAGCTTGAGACGACGAGGACGAGGACACCTGGCGGGTGGTCGTGACTTTCAAGCATGCACTCGGTGAGGACGACGCGGTGACTCGCGGTGGTTCGCTTGGACTGGCTTCCTCTGGCCGATATGATCTGGTTCCCAGAGAGAGGTAGAGAGAGAGAGAGAGGTAGAGAGAGAGAGAGGACTCGGATGAAACGAAGTGGTTGGTGCTTGTGATGGCCATCTTCGCTGTCTACTGCCTGCTGTCTGGTGTCTGGTGTCTGCTGTCTGCTGCTAACAACGACGACAGCGGTGACCGATCGATTGATCAGCTTTCTCGTCCTCATCGTCCTCGTTGTTCCCAGTCAAGTCAACAGTTCTATCGTTCGATTTTCAATCCATCTTCGAGCGTTTTTTTCTTAGTTCTTTTTGTTGCAAATCTGCCACGGAATTGCTGGCGACTCTAAAGCTAATGCTCTCAAGCAAGCACGTATCGTCAAGGCAGCATGGGATCCTGTGCACGCCCGTCATCGTCTGCTGCAAGACAAATGTCCGAGATGGCGGCGGCGTCCTCGCTCCCTCACTCGACACCAGCAGCAGGAGTCAGCGCCGCGGACAGGAGCGGTCTCTTTCTCTTTCGTCGTCGTTGTCGTCGTCGTCCTCTCACCAGCTGGGCTGTGGGAGACGACTCGACACTCAGTATACAAACAACAGTATAGTATGTCAAATGGCAAACTGTATACCGTATCCTTCGATTGATTGACGCCATCGTCTTGCTGGCGGATCGATGCTGGTGATGATGATCCGAGAGAGGGCGGACGCGTGCAACGATGGTTGGTTGGTTGGCTGGCCATCATGTTCCTCCATCTTTCGAACGAGCACAAGCTAAGCTTGTGCTCTTGCCAGCTGAGTCCGTCCGATCTGAGCTCTGAGTTAGCGGGGCGGCGCGAGTCAGCACGATCTGAGCGAGCAAGTGCACGCCGAACCCCCCCCTGGGCGGGCGAGATGTGTCGCGCATACACATGCACGCCAGCCAACCTATCAGGCAACCAGCCAGCGAGGGGCTGGTTGGCCATCTGCTACTGCTCTCGCCCTCGACAGCCGACCCCCGCCGTTCTCCTCTCTCTCTCTCTCTCTCGCCTCGCTCGCTCTTTGCTCTCAGCTCAAACAACCGAACAACCGGACGGCGCCGCGCGCGCGTCCCACTCTCTTCTCTTCCCCCCTCGTTCTTCCTTCTTCCAGTTATTTCACGCTCGGCTCGCGAGCCTTCGTCACTCACTCGCTCGCTCGCTTGATCGCTCGGCTTCGCCCTCCTCCTCCTCGTTCTCCCACAAGACTCATTCGCCGATTCTCGAGCTCCTCGTCTAGCCGATCAGCAGCAGCTGCAGCCAGCCGCCGCTTGCCACCGCCGACAACCAACCTCCTCGACGGTCTCCGAGAAAACAAGGTCTCCTTTCACTTCCCCCATAACGTCACGAGGAGACTCGGCATATCGACAGTCAGTCGATCCCCACCACTCATTTACCCGTCGAGTCCCGCGTAACATGTCGGCGGCGTCCACCAGCACTACCACCACCAGCCTCAGCAACAACATGGCCGACGAGGCCGTGAGCCGCCTGCAGTCGCGCTTCGCGCGCCGTCTGCGCGTCGTCACGGAGCCCAAGCACAGCAATAAGATGCACCGCACACGCACGCTCAGCGAGCTCATCCTGCTCTCGCCGCGTGCGAGTCCACGCGTGGTGCCTGGCGGCCGCCGCAGCCGCTTCGACATGGACATCGAGGTGAGCGCGTTCTTCGCTGAGCACGGTGAGGGTGTCGTCGATTTTCTGGCCACGCACGGCGGGGCTGGCGACGCGGCTTCCAGCTCTTCCACCAGCACGACGTCCTCGGTCTTTGGCGAGACCGCGTCGAGCTCGCGCTCGAGCGACTTCGCGAGCCACGAAGAGGATGACGCCGAGAACGACAATAACCAGGCGACACACGAGTTCATGCACCAGTGCGACGAGGACGTCGCCATGGACGGGCCGAGCGCCGACGATGCCGCGGAGCCCGAGGCGGAGCCGGAGGTCGAAGACGCGGAGGTTGAGGCGTCCGAGTCGCAGGAAAGTGCGCACAGCGTGGGCGAAGTGATCGACATGCTCTTCGAGATCCACTCGGCGCTCAAGACGCGGCACCTGGGCCAGCGCACGGCCGCGTCGGCGCTCGCGGCGTCCAATCTCGTGTCGACGCTCGCGTACCCGGCGCTGGAGCCCATGCCGCGCGATGAGCAGCTCGAGGCGATCGAGAACACGCGCAAGATGCTCGAGTGCGCGATCTGCCAGGAGGTGTTCACGGGCGCGACGGAGGCCACGTGCTGTGGGCAGATCTTCTGCAAGGAGTGCATCGAGCGCTGGGTGAGCGAGCGCGGGTCGTGCCCCATGTGCCGCGAGAGCATCGGCTTCTCGCTGCTTGTGAGCTCACGCCACGCGCAGCGCATGGCGAATGAGATGAAGGTCTCGTGTCCGTACTGCTCTGAGGTGATGAAGAAGGCCGGGCTCGCGGACCACATGGCGACGTGCGACATGGCGCCCGTGGAGCCGCCACCGCCCGCGGACGTGGCGCTGCGCAACCTCCTGGTGACTACGGCGCGCATGAACGCAGCGTTTCTTGCGCGGTTCCTCATGGCGCCGTCGCCGCCGCAGGCGCTCATGATGCAGTGCTACATCCGCACGCGTGGCGGCGGCAACTACGAGCTGTACACGCAGGACACGGACACGCTGTTGTGCACGGCGGTGCGTCGTCGCCAGTACGACATGTCGGTGAGCTTCTCGATCTACCTGGCAAACAACCTGGACGGCGCGAGCAGCAGCAGCAACAACAACAGCGCAACGCAGGTGGCGCGGCTCGAGAAGAACTACATGGGCTCGCAGTACACGATGTTCGACACGACGGGTGAGGCCCCGGTGGAGCTTGGCGCGGTGCAGTACGCCGCGACGTTCGGCAAGAGCCCTCGCCAAATGCGCGTGGCGCTGCCTCTGGTGGCGCAGATTGAGCCAGCGGCGGAGAGCACCCTGGACGGCACGCCATCGTGGGCGGTGCAGCCGTGGTCGCCTAGCAACAAGGATGACACGATCCTGGCGCAGGTGGAGAACCCGGACCCGGCGAAGGCGCTGCACCTGATCAACAAGCCACCCGTGTGGATCGAGTCGCTGGAGGCGTACTGCCTGGACTTTGGTGGCCGTGTGGCGGCGGCGTCGGTGAAGAACTTTTTGCTGTCGCACCCGGACGACATGGACAAGACGCTGATGCTGTTCGGTCGCACACAGGACCGCCAGGTGTACTCAATGGACTACAGTCACCCGTTCACGCCGGTGCAGGCATTCGCGATCGCGCTGAGCAGCATGGATTCGCACCTGGTCACGTTCGACTAAGTCGGCGGAGAACAAGCGTTCTACCGCCTCTATATATTAGTCGTCGACGCCAGCGAGCGAGCGAGTGGAGTTCAAGCTCGCACCGCAGCTCCGGCACCATCAACGCGCAGCAGCAGCAGCTCCACGCGCGCCTCGACCCTCATAGAAGTCTGTAAGCTGTGCCCGTATGAAGAATGTACATTACATTACGTCCTCTGATACCGATCGCTATCGTCTTCATACTTTCGAGCAGTTGGTGTCATTGATGTATCTGGCAGTAGTGTGAGTTGATGCTGTCTGTCGGTCGAGTGAGGTCCTGTAAGACCGAACCACAGCGACACCTCGAACACCACAAAGGAGTCATGATCCAAAGCTGAACTCTCGCGCTCGTCAACATAATCTCACTCTCCGGATCGCCACGTTCAAACTTAAACTCACAGTTGCTGATATGCAAGGGTACATTGTCGATGCCCAGTATGAATTGGATGCGTACTCACGCCGATCGTCGTCGTTGGCAGTTGCCGGAACATCGGAGCTGAAGTACTACTACAAACTACTCTCACCCTGCTTCTTGGGCGGTGCTCTTTTGCATACGCATGCTGTACACTGGAGATGATCGCTTCGGCGATGCTGGAAACTCGATCGCGCGCCTGACCCGCCCAAGCGGGGATTCCGGAACGTTGCTCTTGGAACCAAGAAGCTTCTGGTCTTTCTTGTACACAGAGAGCTGGACGAGAGAGTGCTGAGCCATCGCCACTGCCTTCTTGAGATGCCGCTTGCCAGTGCTGGTGCTCTCCTCGTAGTCTCTGATGACTTTCTCGATCAATCGCTTCGATCGGCGCACGGCATAGACAACTCTCGGCTCCGCGTCGACATCGGTCTGTTCAAGTGATCGCTTGAGCACGTTGATCGCGAGGCGGTCAGAGCGGCGCAGCGAAGCAGAAACTTTGCGCTGGCGAGGCTTCGGCGAGATGGGCGAAGGGTTGGAGATCGCCGGAATGGCGAGTCGGCTCGTGCCACGCACGGGACTCGTCGAGGCAGTCATGGCGAGGTGAAGGAATAAGGAATGAGCTGCAAGGCAGCTCAAGCGAACGGAGTTCGCGAAGCTGGTCTCAGGACCAACACTCAACAAGGGCAAGCGAAACACAGCATGGGACGGTGACCCACCTGGTTCATTACAACTCAGTTTCTCTGCAACATTGCTGTTGGTCACCTGCATTCCTCTCTTCCTCTGGCATTCATCCATCCAGACACGCCACCTGCCTTGCGTCTCTCTCGTATGCTCACTCCCACCAAGCAGATCACCGCCCTTGCAGTCCTTGCCTTACATGACGGATGCTGTGAACAGGCTCGGTGTCGCCAACTGCCAGACTTCAGTGTTGCACAAATGCAAGGACGAACTCGATCGATCTCGGCTCTCTCAGAGTCACACAGACCTCGAGAATTACCGAGTGTCCGTCATGGCTCGTCACACAGAACTTGCATGCCCAGCTTGACAAGCGAACTCCATATCGCCGTACTGTTCGTCTTCTCTTCCTCTCGAACCGCCTCCGACCTTTCAAGCACCATCGCTCGATCCGAGTCGACTTCGTCTGCTCACACTCTTCCCAGTTGCGATGAGCTCACCATCAACCGCCAAGATCAGTGCGAGCAACAGGATCGCGCGCAACACCAAGCGCGATGTGAACGCGTCGCACTCGCGGGCATTCGGCGCCTCTTCCATCTCGAACTCGAGCCGCAAAGTGAATGGGACAACACAGGGCGGCAGCGGACAGTCAGCGCGTGTGTATCTCGACGGTGCAGATGTGACGCCGCAGTCGCTGCTGCTGAGCCGCATCAAGCCCTCGTCCGCGCAGCAGCAGTACCGCTCGGGGAACAAGGGCAAAGGTGGAGCCACGCGCCGGTCCAAGAACACGCACGGAGGGAGCTCGATCATGGGAGCAAGCGTCATTCTGAGCAGTGCGTCGATGTCGTCGCTTGACGACTCGTCCGACAACGACATACCAAGCGGCAACAACACTGCTGCCGTTGGCAACAAGAGCTCCGGGACCGCGACGAAAGCTTCGGCGAGTGCGGCAGCTGGTGCATCGAGGGTGAGTGCGGGTACTCTTGCAACACCAGCGCCGGTGCCATCACCATCTTCAGGACCCCACATCACAGGCAACCAGAACGACGACGATGACGCGGGTGGGCCAGAGAACGATAAGCCAGGAGCTCTGAGCGACCCAAAGCAGCCAACAGCAGCAACAATATCGACGCAAACGGCAACCTCCGACAGAGAATCAGCTCTCATGACATCTGCGACTTCGGCATCGTCGAGTACAACGCAAGGCAAGCCTGAGAAGCCTCGTCGCCGACCAATCACAATCCAGCTTGTCGAGACGCCGACAATGGTTGTCTTCGAGCTACACAGCGTGTGTGTGAGCGCTGAGTCGAGCTCGCACTCGGCTGTCGCGGCGCGCAACCGCCAGTATCTCGAGATGTGCGCCTCGAAGAAAGGCAGCGACAAGTTCGTCGAGGGCCGCTCGCAGACGCTCCAGCTCGCGCAGAAGGGCAAAGAGGTCATGACCGCCCCGCCAGCAACGCGCGACGTCATGTGCGTCGCCACGGACTGGGACATCTTCGACTGGTTCGTTGTGTTTATCTTGTGAGTTTTGTTTCCACTGCTTCCGCGTCATCCGACCTTCGCCTCCTCTTGTTTTTGGTGCGGTTGTGTGCAGCGCTCGCATCGAGGAAGACAACCAGAACGAGCATGACGAGACTGGCGGGATGGATGCAGCGTCCACAGGGACAACGACTTCGGCTGTAGCGAACAGCAAGTCTGCACGAGCGCTCTCCGAATACGAGAATGGTGACCAGCAGCTCAAGCATCAGGTGGATGAGATCGTCGAGGCGACGCTGGTGTCTCCAGGTTGCGTTCTAGACGTCGACGGCGACATCGTCGAGGACCTCAAGGCGCGCCAGCATGCGCGGACACGGCGCTCCAAGAACGCGCGCGGGACTAATAGCCAGAAGTCGCGAAACTACCACGCGAGCAGCTCGACGCAAGACCTGGGGCGCTCGAGTGCCAACTTGAATGCCGGTAACTCGAGCTCGTCGATGGCGTCGGCGACGCAGAGTGGTGCGAATTTGTCGTTCAATGCCTCGCAGGACGCCGTAGGCGGGAGCGCGGACGACAGCGGCACCTCGATTGTGCAGAACAGTCAAGTGGGCATGAGCACCACCTCACACGGCGTACTGAGTGCTGACAGCAGCGGCGACGACAACAAGCAGAATCCGTACGCGCGAGCGAACGCGAACGTCGACATTGGAGAAACGATCGCACAACAGCGCACTGCGAAAGTATTGGGGTCCCAGTCGCTGCTCAAGACCGTGCGCATCGTCGAGCGCGCGGTGCAGCAGAACGTGTATCACCAGCAGCACGTGCTGTACCGAAACTTCCCATCGCTCACGGACCAGAGTGGCATCGAGAAGGATATCCACCAGCAGTTAATCGGTGAGAGCGGCGACTGGCGGTCGTCAATTGGTGCCTCAAGCACCACGAGTAGTGGCGACGGAACTCGTAGCGGAGGATTGACAAGCAAGGGCGGCGTACTTGAGAAACTCTGGGCGTTCCGATGCAAACTCACGGAGAACCGGCGCGTGTCGTGTCTGGCGTGGAACACCGTGAATGAGGACCTGCTTGCAGTGTCGTACAGTCGAGCGGAAGATCGACCCTATCGTCTGTCTTTACCTACGAACAACGATGGAGGCGGTGTAACTGGAAACGTGCTCGGAGGCACTGGAGGATACTCCGCACCTGGCAGTCAACCCGTTGTCGGGGGTGGTGTAGCAACCGCAAACTTCCCTGGTGCTCAGTCAATTTCATCAGGACCTGCGGGTGTCAGCGAGGAGGACGGTTTGATCTTGTTCTGGTCGCTGAAGAACCCGGAGTATCCTGAGCGCGTCTATAACCTTGGCGTCGGCGTCATGTCGATCGACTTCAGTCACTCACAGCCATACTTGCTCGCAGTCGGGTTTACGAACGGTGTCGTCGCGATCTTCGACACGCGTAAGGACGACTCGGTTGCCATGAACGATAGCGGAGGAGCTCGAGTCAATGGTTTGCATGGTTCATTCGCAGGCACCTCCGGTGTGCGGCAGGTTCCAGGAATGGGAGGACAGACCATCCGACTCCACACACCGACGCCGATCGCGACGAGCGAGGTGTCACCTGGGAAACACCTGGACGTGCTGTGGCAAGTCAAGTGGATCAGCAAAGGCAGCGACCGCGGAGAGAACGTGGTGAGCATCTCGAGCGACGGTCGCGTGACGGAGTGGAGCATGAAGAAAGGGCTGAGCTACTCGGATTTGATGACCCTCAAGCGGATCGCGAACCCGTTGCTGGGTTCCGACTCACGCGCGGACGGCGTGATCTCGCGCCAGGCGAGTGGCCACTGCATCGACTTCGCCAAGAATGACCCGTCCGTGTACTTCGTGGGCACGGAGGACGGACTCATCCACAAGTGCTCCGTGTCGTACAATGAGCAGTACCTACAGACGTACTTTGGGCACACCGGACCTGTCTACCAGATCCTCGTCTCGCCGTTCTGCAACGACTTCTTCCTCTCATGCTCGGGCGATTGGAACATCAAGCTATGGCACCAGAGCGAGCAGAAGGACGCGCTCAACTTCCGCTCTGTCGACCTCGCGCATGCAGTGCACGGTATCTCATGGTGCCCGAGCAACTCGACGATCTTCGGTGCAGTGAGCGAGGACGGTCGCATCGAGATCTGGGATCTCGAGCAGTCGATCCTTGACCCGATCATCACGCACTTCCCAAAGAAGTACATGCCGCGAACTCCCGCGTCTGGTGCACCTGGATCCATCCGACCTGCCTCGATAGATCTCGAGCGAGGGATGGACAACATCGCAATCGGATTCGACGCTCTCGACGACTCGCTCACTCCTTCGTCATCAGTTCCTGGAGTGAATAGCAAGGCTGCGTCCGCCATCGGTGGAAGTGGGGGCGAGTTTGCTCTTCAGCCCGAGCTCAACGCACAGCTGCTCGAGATCCCGCTTGAGTGTACTAAGATCGCATTCGCACCGTCCGCGCCGATCATTGTCGTCGGTGATTCGAGTGGTGATGTGACGGTATATCGAGTGCCGACACTGACAGAATCGTGCACCGGTGGCGAGACGTTGAGCTCGGAAGAGCATGTCGCAAAGCTCTTGCGCGCGATCAACCCGAACAAGCACGAATAAGTGAGTAGCGAAGGCGAAGATGAGGATCATAAGATGTCTCTTTCCATTGGAGGGTGTGCTACTCGTGCTCCAAGGTGTTCCTGGGTCAGGAACACTCGAGTGTTGTGGTACCGAATGAGTTGGAGGTTCGTCCGTCTGTCCGGTGATGGCCGTGATTGGAAGTTTACGGAGCCGTGTAACCGTCGAGCGCGATCGGCATCGTGGAGCTGCACGGCGTGAGCGCACCCGAAGTCGCAGGTGTCGCGCAATCCACCTGCTTGAACGGGCCCGTGGTGTCCATCGTGACCGGCTTGGCGAAGCACGAACGCACCACCGAGAGGCGGTTGAAATCGTCCGAGGTCGAGCAGAAGACTTGCACCTTCTTTGAATAGAGCGCCTCGACGGCTGCGAGCGTCGGAGTGACCTTGTCACCCGCCCACTTGTTGAGCTGCATCGTGGCCGGGTCCAAGCTACCAGCAGCGCTGAGCGTGGCCTTGAAGTACGTCACGGCGGCCGCCTCGTAGTCCGGGCCGTTCGCGCTGTAGCAGAGCCCGTGCTTCTGGAACTCGTGGTTGTAGATCTCGCAGAGCGTGTCGTACGAGTTGGACTGCGTCGGGTCGATCCACTTAGCAGCCATCTCCTTGAGCAGAGCCGGCTGGTTCTTGGCGAAGTTCGCCGCGTGGTACGGGTGATTTCCGATCGTGTCGCTCACGTTGCAGCAACCGGCGTAGCCGGCGTTGTAGTTCGGCCAGAGTCCGTGGATCGTGAGCTCGCTCTTGACCACCTTGGGCTGGCAGCGGATGCCGTTCGGGTACGGCAGCACGTTCTGGTGCGACACTGTCACGTCGATACCGTTGAGCAACTCGCGGCAGAACTGGGGCACGAAGAGCTGCTCGAGCATGAGGTAGTCGTAATCAAACGGCCGCTGCTTCTTGGTCAGGCAGTCGGCATCGTTCGTCGGGCACGTCGGCGCCGCCTTCGAGTTGACGCAGATGTCGACGCACTGCTGCTTGGGCGGCGTCGGCAGCCAGCCACCGAGGTAGTCGGTCGCGGAAGCACGGGGGAGCTCGCTGACGAGGAGGACTGCAGCAACGGCGAAGAGATTCTTGGCGAGCATCTTGGTGGAGCTTGGCGCTTCGAGAGTGCACGGGAGTACTTGGGACTTGAAAGCAGGTGCGAAGGCGAAGGCGAATTGCACAATGAACGCACTCGCCGATGGGATCGAGCTGTAGGTGAAGATAGATAGATAGAGAGAGAGAGATAGAGATAGAGAGAGAGAAAGAGAGAGTTCAAGGGTAGAGAGAGCAGATGGATCCATGGAGCATGGTGTCATGGAGCACAGTGTGTTGCATTCAGTCGTGTCCTCTGGATCGGGCAGGAACGGGTGCCTGCCAGCCGTTGACTATTCGTTGTTGTTGACACAGATCCAACTCCTGTCACCGCTCACTTGCACTGACATCATCGCTCCAATTACCAGAACCTGGCGAGTTCTCTCTCTCTCTCTCTCTCTCTCTCTCTCTCTCTCTCTCTTTTTCCTCCTCTCTCTCTCTCTCTCAGTCAATGTCGCAACGTCGAGTGAACGAAGCGTGAGACTCGCACGCATCTCATCGCTCGAGTTCGCTTGCTCCACTGATGTACAGATGCCAGCTTGCAATGCTCTCTTTGCTCAACTGGTCGGTCATGGAGTCGACACCGGCGCCGATCGATCTCTCTCGACTTCCTCGCTCGCACTTTGCATCAGACTCCCCAAGTCACACGCGCTTGCTGCAGTCCAGTATTTCGGAGCGTGAACTCTCGGTGTCGACAACTTCGTTCATGGGATCCGATGCATAGGACTCACGAAGCAATGGCATGATTACAACATCAGCGGTATCAACCACGACACCACTGCAAGACTCCAGAATCGCCAACGACGACGTCAACGCAACTATCCAAACAGGTGAGTGAGATGGCCCAACAGAACGGATCCGTGTTGGCGCTCTGGCTTATAGGATCTCGACGCTTGTACTTCTGGTGCAGGTTTGGACGCTGTCGAATCGACATCAAAGAGATGCAGAATTTACGGCGCAACGTACGCCGCGAGCGAGAGTGGCACCGAGGCGGGGCACGGGATGAACGCCGCCGACGACGTGGCGTCCGCGCAGTCGATCGGGTAGAACGGACCAGTCGTACCCTGCTTCTTCTGCTTGGCGTAGCACGTGCGGATCGCCGAGAGCTTGTCCGTGCCGTCCACAGCCGAGCAGAGCACCTGCACCTTCTTCGGGTAGAGCGCCTTCACGGCCGCGAGGCTCGGCGCCTGCTTGGTCGTGGTGGCCCACTTGTTGATCTGCGCCGTGGCCTTGCTCACGGTGGCAGCTGAGTTGAGCGTCGCGCGGAAGTAGGTCACCGCCGCCTTCTCGAAGTCGTTACCGTAGGCCGAGTAGCAGAGCCCGTGCTTCTGGAACTCGTGGTTGTAGATCTCGCAAAGCGAGTCGTACTCGTTCGACTGCGTCGGGTCGACCCACTTCTGCTTCATCTCGCGAAGCAGCGCCGGCTGGCGCCTGGCAAAGTCCTGCGCGATGTACGGGTGGTTGCCCGCCGTCGCCGTGGCGTTGCAGCAGCCGATGTAGCCGGCGTTGTAGTTCGGCCAGAGTCCGTGGATCGTGAGCTCGCTCTTGACCACCTTGGGCTGGCAGCGGATGCCGTTCGGGTACGGCAGCACGTTCTGGTGCGAGATCGTGCTGTCAACTCCCTTGAGCAGGTCGCGGCAGAACTGCGGCACGAAGAGCTGCTCGAGAAGGAGGTAGTCGTAGTCAAACGGCTCCTGCTTCTTGGCGAGGCACGCCGGATCGGCCGTCGGGCACGTCGGCGTGGCCTTGGCGCCGACGCAGATGTCGACGCACTGCTGCTTGGGCGGCGTCGGCAGCCAGCCACCGAGGTAGTCGACAGCGGTCGCGGACTGGAGCTCGCCGGCCACAAGCGCGGCGACCGCGAGAAGAGCGGTCTTGGTGAACATCTCGGAGAAAGAAGAGAGCTCGGTACTTCGGAAGCTGACGGGCTAGCTTGACGGAGTGTGGGGTCCAACGCGAGTTGGGGAGTGAGCAAATGAGAGTACGAGCGAATGGCAAGTGCAAGCTCGGATTCCTTGAGCGTGTGTGCGCGCGGGTCGAGTGAAGGAGAGCGAGTTGCACACGCTTTTTCGCCCGCCGCTTGGCGGATGGCTGTGCGACAGCCTAGCAGGTGGAGATGGAGAGGATCTCTGCTAAAGGAAACTTCCGGTTCCTCCGGGCTTGCTGACGCCGCCAGCTGGCGCCTGGAGCTCGCTGCTCAAAGAAGGCGAGGGTGCTCACTGATTGATCATCAACGACGCGACGCGTGCACTGCTGTTAGCGTCGACGACGACAAGGACGAGGATGACGAGGAGGATGAGAGCTTGGTTGCTTCCTTGGACACCAAGCGACCAACTTGCTGCTGATGGTCGATCAATGCGAGTGCTGCTCGTGTCGAGCGTCGAGCATGGTTTTCGAGGTCGAGCGGGGACCACTACCGCTGCAAGCAGTTGAGGCGGCCGCGGTCTAGTCTTCACACGATCGATTCGTTCCCTCGGATCCACCGAGTTCCCTTGTGTCGTCTGCTACTTGAGTATCACACTCCATCGTTGACCGCAGTCTCTTCTCGTGAACGCGAACGACAATGCAACAGGAGACAAGAGTGGGATGTCTTGAACTCGCTGATAGTCGTCCTGTCGTCTAGAGGGCGCTAGCACCAGGACACGTCCAAAGTCAGGCAGAGCTGAAAGGTGGAGAAGACCACGCAAGCGTGGAGTGGACGAGGTCCTTGTTGCCACTTCTTCGAGCTCTGTTCTCCTATCGTCCCTGAGGCAATGCGTTCGGAGCACCGACGTCCTCGATGTTCCTCTCCGGAGTAGCGTGCCTAACCGATCTGAAGGGCCAACTGGAGTGAAACTGGAGACGTCGAGATGGGCTCGAGCAGCACTCTCAGTCACTCTACAGAGGACGGTGAAGCAAGCCGCTTGATTGATGAGAATGAGCGAAGTGAACGATGGGAGCGCAAGCTCGTGCGCGTAGACTTGTCTTCGAGGTTGGTAGAAGAGATCGCCGATCTCGCGCTTTTACTTTGGCATGGAGAGCGCTCAGCACTATCAGCGTCGGTGTCACAAAGAACGCAGGTGGATTTGCGAACGCTATCAGCGTCGCAGTCTAGGATAGCTCCCAGTCTTGTCAGAGTCGCTCTCGTGGCGAGAGCTTTTGACCGTCATCAGCGTTGGTGTCACAGCGAGCGTTCAGTGTCATCAGCGATGTCAGTATGGAGCGCGCGACGCTGTTCTCAACATTGCCGCGCGCCTTAGGATTCCTGACTGCCAGCTTAGCAAGTGAGAAGCGCGAGGCAGTGTTGTGGTGCGCAACTCGCCTCGATCCTCGGAACACAGAGAACCAGTTGGTGCGGTGGGATGGATACGGAGCCTGCTCGATTAAGCCAGCGCCAACAGCTCACTTCCAAGCATCCGGCTGGCGCTCGACGCTGTCCTGCTGCTCACAGTCCTACATCTGTACTACCAGGAGATGCGCGCGTCGATTCCAGCTGAGCATCGGGTCAGGTGTATCTTCAGCACACAGAACAGATCAAACGATCGCCAACCCCCGACACCCGTAAGCGAGAAGTATCGACAGGATCTGCCGACATGCCAGGCCAAGACTCGAATAGAGATCGTCAATGCACTCCGTTGACAGAATTCACTGCTCGCATAGCTTTCTCTGATTGAGCGAGATAGCATGGTGCGCAATATGTTCCTCACCGAAACGAGTTGACACCAACGTCAACACGTTCATTCACTACATCCCTTTAGCATCATGCACACCACGATGAGTTCATGAACATGCTGGCGAAAGCACCTGCTCGCTTTCATTACCGGCACCAGAAGGATGAACGCAGTATCCAGTCGCCTATTGCGGCGCGGTGTACGGCAGGAGCGTGATCGGCACGGAGGATGCGCATGGGATGAATGCGCTGGTCTTGGTGGCCGGCGCGCAGTCAATCGGCGTGAACGGACCGACTGAGGACTGGCTCGGCACTTTCGCAAAGCACGAGCGGATCGCCGAGAGCTGGTTCTTGCCGTCCACGTTCGAGCAGAGCACCTGGATGCGGTTCGGGAAAAGTTCCTCAATGGCCTCCTTCGATGGCGCCGCGTTGCTCTCTGCAGCCCACTTGTTGATCTGCGCCGTGGCGCTACCGACCGAATCCGCAGCGTTGAGCGTCGCGCGGAAGTAGGTCACCGCCGCCTTCTCGTAGTCGTCGCCATTCGCACCATAACAAATGCCGTGCTTCTGGAACTCGTGGTTGTAGATCTCGCAAAGCGAGTCGTACTCGTTCGACTGCGTCGGGTCGACCCACTTCTGCTTCATCT
>JAASFZ010000358.1:0-19431 GCA_023334075.1 Globisporangium nunn | reverse complement strand
TTCCGTCTCGCCCACTTCTTCTTCTTCGCAGCGGCAAGAGAGCGGATACCCGCGGCTCGCTGGCCACCAGAGCGCGTCTGACGGACACCCGGCACTCGAGACCGAAGCCACCGACTCTTCCTCTGCGGTGTTCGGCGGCTTCAAGGACGCAGTAATGAAACAGAACTCGTCGCGTGATTTGGCAGCTCTAAAAGTCATATATGACACGAACGCAGTTGCAGACCACTACGGTCGAGATACCCGTGTCGAAGACGAAGCGATGGCTAGCTCATCGTACAGCTCCGAGAAGGAGAACGTGTGCAAGCGGTCGCGCAGAGGAAGCCTTGAAGCGTTCCCCACCCACCAGCATCGGAAATTCAGTGACAAAGACCTTCGAGCTCCTGTTCATTACAGCAGTCGGACACCAAGTGCTACTGTCATCCCGATTGCAGTCAGCGGCTTCGATGGGCGACACATTGCGCCGATGCAAGTTACGTTATCGCCGAGCGTCTTCCAGCACGCTAAGATATACATGCCGCCGATCGATCTGCACGCTGCGCTGTTTGCACAGCACGCGAAGGCGAGCGGCGCACACCTGATGCATCCTCTGCGATCTGTCGCAAACTCCAGGTATTTTATGCTCCACCTACTGTGATGTTGCGTTGCTTCCCGGATTCACGTTGTGAACACTCTGCGATGCCTCACCCAGCTTCGGCACCGCCACTGTCACCCGATTCGGGCTCAGCAGTCAGATCGATGACTTTGTCGACCACATTGACGCGGAGCTGGCGAAGCTCGAGGAGCAGCAGCAAACTGCCGTCGAGCAGCTGCAAGCGGCGGTACGCAGCCTCTGGTCAGACGCCGTGGTGGACGTGTTCGGCTCCAATTACACGCGCTTGTCACTGCCCAAGAGCGACGTCGACTGCGTCCTGACGTCGCGATCGCTAGCCAGCAAGAATCCGTGTGCTGTGCTGCGGCAGCTCGCGCAGGCGCTTCGCGCATACCCGTGGACGAGATCGGTCGACCTACTCGACTGCGCCAAGATCCCAGTTCTGAAAATTATCTGCCACGCTGACGATCAGGAGGTCATGCTGGACTTGACGTGCAGCCACTCGCCCGGCCATTCAGGACTCAGCGCGCGCGACCTCGTCTACTCGCTCCAAGCAGAGATGCCTGCGCTTCGTCCGCTGGTGCTCGTCTTGAAGACCCATCTGCAAACCCGCGGTGCGAAAGTGCGCGAGTGACACAGCGAGACGGGAGCGCACGGAGATGCTCATATGTGTGCTGTCGTTGTCTTGTGCGCAGGACTCAACTGTGCGTTCACGGGCGGCTTGTCCTCCTACGCGCTCGTCCTGATGGTCATTCGGTTTCTTCAGGTGCGTATCACGAGAGGTAGGTCGAACCGAGTGAAGTCACTGACGGACGAACGTATCAACTTGTGCTATAGGCGTGCGGTGACGAACACCAGAAAGCGTTCAACACCGGCAGCCGTAAGATCCCGATCCGGAAGCGACACGCGTTGGGTGACGCATCCGCTTTCCGCGCAGCCCATGCCGGCGGCAGCGAGCTGCGTGCCACCAAGTGGCTGTTTATGTTCTCCAGAGCAGGCAAGGTGGTGTGGAAAACCACGATCGGCAGTTTGCTGCTGCTCTTCCTGGAGACGTACACGACGTTTGACTACCAGCAGTTTGGCATTTCCATCGAGAATGGCGGGTGCGTGTGACCTTTCCTTGCCACTCGCTCTGCGCTACTAATTGGTAGGACTAACAGTGCTCCTTATTGCAGCGAGTACTTTCACTTGGCATCGGACAAGTCAACGCTCGAACCCGAGCTGGCGGCAACCCCATATATCGCGGATCCGATCAGGATTGGCCGGAAGATCGGCAACACGTTTCGGATGAACGAGGTATAGGGTGCTAGATGCGGTATCAACTCCAGTTCTGCGCTGACAAGTGCGGCTGCTCTTCGTGTGTAGGTGGTTCAGGCGTGGTACACGCTCTACCAGAAGCTCGCAGCCGGCACCTCGCTTGCGAACTCGATCTAACTGGCAAGTCGGAACTCAGATCGGAGCACCTCACGTGCAGATGAGCACTGGAGCAACGAGATCACGCTTCAGAAAAGCGTTGCAGCAGCGACAGGTGATCTTGGAGGGTGCTACTACGATGCGTTTGTTGCTTCTACCTCACTGTCAGTGGTGTCTCTAAACTAACCGACTGATTCGTGGATTTTGCGTGGCCAGGAAAGCGAGCAACGTGCCAGCAGTGCCCCGCGTATTCCTCCTCTCCGACGCCCACTGCTGTGAAAATCACTGTCCAGCGAAAACGAAGCGAGGAACGAACTGCACAGCCCCGAGCCAGCACGCACGCCTTTCACGCGAAAAAGTCAAGACGACCAAGCAGGAAGCTGCGACAATCAACTTGATGAAGAGCTCACGCTTTGAGAACATCTCACACTCGCTGACGCTGTGTCGCCACCACTACTACTGAAGAAGCAAATGACGTAGATGACGAATTCAAGCTGCCCTGACGTATCCTCTGTCTCCATGTGCGCATCACACACACGCACACTCGAGTGACAGCACTGCCCTCTCCTTCGCTTGCCCCTCTAAAACTCCAGCTCTCGCACACGCATGAACTCCTGCACCTGCTCGTCGGTGACGGCGGCGCGCGCCTGCTGCATCTCGGTCGCGAACGCCGTCATGGCGTCGATGAGCACCTGCTTCACCTCGCCTGACATCATGCGGCCACTGCCGTACTCGCGCGCGATGTGCGCCAGCTGCTCGTCGTCCTCGAGCATGAACGAGAGGTACTGGTACGGGATATCCACGTCGAGGTTCGCGCCGTACTTCTCGTGGTCAGCCTTCGTCTCGCCGCCGCCGCTGAACGCGTACTTCTTGATCTTGGTCGCAATCTCCTCGGGCGAGTCCGAGATGTAGATCGTCGTGCTCGCCTTGCTCGCACTCATCTTGGTCGTGCTGCCCTGCAGTGCCGGGAAGAACTTGGAGTGGATGAGCGCAGGCTTGAGGTACCCGATGCGCGGCGCCACGTCGCGCGTCATACGGAAGTACGGGTCCTGGTCGATCGCCTGCGGGATAAGACAGCGCAGCCCCTTGCGGCCGCGGAGAACCATCGGGAAGGTCTCGGAGAACGACGGCACAGCCTGCACGGCCGGGAACGCTGACTTGCCAATATTGTCCGAGCCGGTGAAGCCGAAGATGCCGCGCACCTGGTTGTACGTGACGCACTTCTGCACCTTGAGGATCTGCGGGTACATGTGCTGGATGTACTCGGTGTCAGCGAAGATGAACGTCTTCTTGAGGTCAAAGCCGCACGCGATGATGTCCTTGGCGTTCTCGAGCATCATCGTGCGGCTCTCCGCGAGCGTCTGGTCCTTGAAGAGGAACTTCTCGTCGTCCGTGAGCTGGATCACGAGCGGCACGTCGAAGACTTTTTGGAGCCAGACCGTGAACGTGAATGGAATCAGGTGGCCCATGTGCAGCGACCCGGACGACGGTCCGCGGCCCGTGTACAAGTAGAACTTCTCGCCCTTCTCGTACGCGTCAAGGAGCACATGGAGGTCACGGTGCGAGAAGAAGTACCCGCGACGCAGGTAGCGATGCGCTCTCTGGCCCGTAAGCTTCTCGATGCGGTCGATGAGCGCCTGGTCGATCTTCGAGCACCCGAACGAGTCGATGAGCTTGTCGTAGTCGACGCCGTTCTCAGCCTCAACGTCCCACGGAGTCACGACCTGCCCGTCGCCGCCGCCGAGCGCCGCGACCTGGTGGTTGAACGCTACCTGGCGCAGCAGCAGGTCCGCGTCAGACGGCACGGGCGCGCCTCCCTCGGGCTTAGCGCTCACGGACGCCTTGGGCGGCGGCGCCGCCTTCTTCGCCTGCTCCTTCTTGCCCGCGTGTTTCTTCGCGGCGGCGTCCGCGAGCTTCTTCTCCTTCTTCAGCTGGCTCTTGGACTTCCCTCCCTCGCCGCTTTCGGCAGGTGGCGGCGTCGCCGCCGCCTTCTTCTTGGGCTGCGACGGCTCCGGCTTGGGTGGCGCGTACTCGCTGCCGGTCTCCGCCTTGTACTGGGCCTTGAGCGCCAGCAGCTCCGCCACGAGCGCCTGCACGCGCGCGGGGTCGCCCTTGGCGGCCTTGAGCTCGCGGATCTCCGCGCCCTTGGCCACGATCGCCTGCTCCATGGCCGCAGCTTCTTGAGGAGGGGGGCGAGGCAAATCCACGAATGAAAATGACTGGGAGAGTTCGTGTGGGAGATTGGTGGCTAGCGACAACAAAGAGGGAAAACACCCCCTGTCGTGTGCACGAAACCCTCTTTATTGCGCATGTACGCAGTCAAAAGAAAAATGGAGCGAAGCGCGCTCTCGCACCAGCTCCTGGCGGCGGCGGCGGGCGGGTGGGCGGGAGGCCCCAGCCCCAGCCTACCACTTGGTCCAGCGCTCGAGGATGAAGGGCGTGAAGTAGGTGATGAGCACGCTCGCGCCGGCGCGCAGCAGGCTCAGGTGCGCCTCGCGCACGACGCTCTCGAGCGAGTCTGTGGCGGCGCCGTAGTCCGCGAGCATCTTGTACTCGCCCGAGACGACGTAGCACGCGACGGGCACAGTCTGCTTGGCCGCGAAGCTCGCGACAATGTCCGCGTAGAAGAGCGAGGGCTTGACGATCACGATGTCGGCGCCCTCGCGCACGTCGCGCTCGAATGCGAGCGCCGCGTGGGCCGTGCTGCCCACCGGGTGCTGGTAGCGCTTGCGGTCGCCCTTGAACGTCGACTCGACCGCGTCGCGGAACGGCGCGTACATGCACGAGGCCTTCTTGGACGTGTACGCCATGACGGACACGTGCGGGAAGCCCTCAGCAGAGAGCCGCGCGCGGATGCCCGCGATGCGATTGTCCATCATGTCGGACGGACACACCATGTGCGCGCCGGCGCGCGCGTACGCGAGCGCGACGTCGGCGAGGCGAGAGACCGTGGCGTCGTTCTCGATCACCTGCTCACCGTCCACGGTGCGCAGCAGCCCGCAGTGGCCGTGGTCTGTGTACTCGCACATGCACACGTCACAGGACACGAGGAGCTCCGGCAGCTGCGCACGCAGCACGCGCGTGCACGCGATCACGGGCGTGTCCGGGGTGTCGGCGAGCGAGCCGTGCGCGTCCTTGTCCTCCACGACGCCGAAGAGCATGACGGAGCGCAGCCCGAGCGCCTGCAGCGCGCGCAGGTGGGCCACGAGCGGCGCGAACGAGCCGTCGCGCTGCTGCCCCCACTGCATGTTGGGCTCGAGGCCGTTGATCGCGCGGTCCTCGTGGCGCGCCGTGACGAACAGCGGGTACACGAGCTGCGACGGGTGGAAGTGCGGCTCGCTCCAGTCGCGCTGGGCCGGGTGGTGCAGGCTCGCGTGCAGCTGGCTCATGGCTCGGCTCGGGAAGGGCGGGCAGGAAGGGGGCGGGCGCCGACTAGAGCGTCCTGGGAGGCGAATTGGGAAGTGAGCGAGCCTTTGTGCTCAGTTGGCGCGTGCTTGGGCCAGGTGATGAGATGAGCTCGGCCAGTTGGAGGGTTTCAGAAGCCACTGTCTCCGGGTTTGTATGCACCCGAAAGAGTGACACTATAGTGACTGGAGCCATGTTGCGCTCACTTACTGCTGGAAGCCGACGCGAGCTTCTCGTCGAGGTACTGGGTCGTCCGCTCCTTCGCGCGCCGCGCCGCGATGCTCTCCGAGATCTGCGCCATCTTGGCTGCGCCGGCGCCGATCGCGTCGCTCGCCGCCGCCCGCGCGTGGCTCGGCAGCGCCTTGGTCGCGTTGCTCGCGAGCTGCCCGAGGCTCAGCGACGCCTTGTACTGCAGCTCCTCGTCCGTCGCCCGCGCGCGCGCGATGCGCAGCAACGCCTGCACGCCGCCTTCCTCTGCGATGCGCAGGTGGTTTTCGTAGTTGTCGGCGAGCTTCAGGAGCGCCAGTCCGGCGTAGTGGCGCGGTTCCGCGTGCACCGACATCATTGCGATGAGTGGCTGCAGCGCGCCGCGCTCAACAAGCGGGACCTGGTACTCGCGGTTTGACGCGAGGTGCGCGAGCGCGAACGTCGCGTACTCTTGGCACTCCATGTCCTCGACGCACGCGAGCGCGATCACCGCGTCCATGCCGCCCTCGCGCACAAAGTCGTCGTGGTAGTCGGTCTGCTGCTCCACGACGAGGTCGAAGAAGTAGCCGCAGTGGCGCTTGATCTCGCTGTCGCTCCGGTGCGACTGCGTGACCACCTGTGGCAGCGCGCCGAGCTCCACCAGCTTGAGCAGCACATCTCTGCTCTCGGCGAGCGAGCCCAGACAGTACAGCGCACAGCGGACGCACTCGACGTCCGACGAGCTCATCAGCGCCAGCAGCGGTAGCAGTCCGTCTTCCTGCATCAGCGCGACTTTCGTCACGCCCAGCTTCCCGAGCACGAGTGCGTTCAGCGCAAGACACCCGCAGAGCTGTACGTCCGCGCTCGGGTATCGCAGCAAGTCCACAAGCGGATGCACAGCGCCTTCTTCGACCATCCGGATCTTGTTGTTGCCGTGGCCTCCAAGTGCAAGCCCTGCCAGCGCAAGCGCAGCATATCGCTGGATCTCGGCGTCTGGGAAGCGGATCAAGTGCGTGAGCGGGCGGATCGCTCCCTGCTCCACGATGAACGCCTTGTCTTCACCTGACGCTAGGTTGCAGATCGCGAGCGTCGAGAAGCGCTGCGTCGCGCCGTCGAGCGACCGGGTCAGGCGGAACAGCGTCTTGAGCGCGTGCTGCTTGATCAGCTCGGGCTTGATGGTGTTTGTGATCGCGAGCGACGCGAGAACCCTCGCACAGTCGCGCTGCACGCGCGCGTCATCGTGGCTGCCAACCTCGATCATCACGGAGATCGCACCTTCGCGCACCACATCGAGCTGGAACTCGAGCGAGTCGGTGATGTTCGCAAGTGCAAACACGCAGTCGCGCTTCACCTCGAGGTCGTCGTAGAGACAGCACTTGAGAATCTGCGTGAGTCCGCCGTCGCGCACAAGCTTAAGCTTGTTCTCTTCGTTCAGAGAGAAGCTCGAGAATGCCGAGGCAGCAGTACGCTGGTAGTCCAAGATCGGGCTCTGTGCGAGCTTGATGAACGGTGCGAGCAAGCTTTCCTGCACGATGAACACACGGATCTGCGGATTCGAGGACAAGAAGCGCAGCCCCATCGCGGCGTAGCGCTGCGTGACGTCATCGCTCGAGTTGGTCAGGTGCACCAGGCACTTCAAGCCGCCCTGCTTGTACACAGCAATGTGATTCTCTTCGTTCGAGCACAAATTGGCCAGCGTGCGGCTCGCGTCCTGGTGGATCTCAGAGCTGTCGACCGTGAATGCGAGCGTCACCAGCGCCGCGGTAAGTCCTTCGTCCACGATCTTCGTCTGGTTCCCCAGGTGCTCGGACAGGTTCGCTAGCAGGCCCGCGCACTGGCACTGCAGATCGAGGTTCCTCGCGTTGTTGTTGTTCATACACCGAAGCAGCGGACGCAACGCGCCGTCGTCCACAATCTGTTGCTTGATACCGGCGTGCGATGAGGACAAGTGGCGCAGCGCTGCAACTGTTGGTGCCTGCAGCGGCACATCGGCATCTCGCAGGAATGTGATGAGCGCCTGCAGCCCGCCTTCGTCCACATACTTGCGCTTGTGTTCGCTGTTGGCCGCGAAGTCGCGCAGCGCGAGGATCGCTTGGCGCCGAGTATTGGTCTCTTTCGCCTGCAGCAAGAAGAAGAGCGTCTTGAGGCCGCCCTCGTAGATCACTCCACGGTGGCTCGAAAAGTTCGGCGCGAGCTTGCGGAACGCGAGCGCAGCATTGTACTGGCACTCGACGTCAAGCGAGAGGCCGAGGTGCACGAGGCCTCCGAGTCCATCCGTAATCATCTCGGTGTGATGCTTAAAGCTCGAGAGCAGGTTCGCCATCGTCCGCGAAGCCTCGCGGTGGATCTCAAGACTGCGGTGCTTCATGAGCCCGATGAGGAAGTTCCCGCATCTCTCTTCCGCAAACTTCTCGTGCGTGTCGAGGTGCTCCGCGAGATTTGCGAGCGCGCCGCATGCCTGGCGAGCAACCTCCAGATCCGGAGACTGAGCCAGCTTCACAAGAGGCCGAATCGCTCCCTGATTGACAATCTCAACCTTGTATTCATCGCTCAGCGAGAGGTTGCAGAACGTTGCTGCCACTTCGCGCTGCGTCTCGAGCTCCTCCGAGTGGCCTGCGATCGTCAGCGGCACGAGGCCACCTCCGCGCACGATGCGGCCGCGGTTCTGCGCGGAGAACTGGCAAAGTCGGCGCAGCGCCGAGATCGCGAGTGTGTGCGAGTTTGCGTCCTCCGAGTGTGCGAGCGTGATGAGCGACAAGATGCCACCTTCTTCGCCGATCACAGCGCAGTGTTCTGCGTTGCCGGAGAAATTTGCGAGCGCGAACGCAGCGTACTGGCGGATGTCCTCGTCCTTCGAGAGACCGAGACGCAGTGCGACTTTCAGTACGCCTCGGCTGATCATGTGGCCGTGATTCGTCTCGTTCACTGCGAGGTTCGAGAGCGCCATGATCCCGAAGCGTTGGCTCTCAAGATCGTCGTCAGTCTCAGTCATCGAGACGATCGGTACCAGTCCGCCGTGCACAATCACTTGCACCTGGAGCAGCGGGTCGCACGCCAAGTTGCACAAAGCGATGCACGCGTAGCGCCGCACACTCACATCCACGTCTTTGGTGCAAAGAATGAGCGCCTGGAGGCCTCCGCCCCGAGCTGTCACCTGCCGCGTTTCGACGTTTGCCGCGAGGTTGCACAGCGCCATCGTCGCGTACAGTTTGCAGTCGCCGTCGTTCGAGCCGGCGAGTTTCACCAGTGCTGCTTCGATGCCAGCTTCCACGATCTTGAGCTGGTTCGCCTGCGCGCAAGACACGTTGTAGATCGCAAGTGCTGCGCTGCGCTGGCACTCGAGGTTCGGCGAAAAGCTCATTACGCGCAGTGGCCGCAGTGCGTGCTTCTCCACGACCACCAAACGGTTCTGGCGGTGCGCGGCGACGTTCGAGAGGGTCATGCTCGCGTAGCGGCAGCACTCCGGATCAGATGATGACGCGAGATCGATGAGCGGATCGAGTCCTTCGTCCCTGACAAAATGCAGCTGATTTGCTGGGTTTGCCGTCAGATTGCAGAGCGCCATACACGCGTACTTGGCGCACTCCACGCTCGAAGATCGCAGCAACCCCACAAGTGGTTTCATCCCGCCAGCCTTCATGATCTTCTGCTCGTTCGCCGCACTCGTCGATAGGTTGCAGATCGCCATTGCTGCGCATCGCTGCGTTTCCTGGTCCGCCGCTTCGCTCAACAGCTTCACGAGCGGAACTAGCGCGCCAGCGTCGATGATCCGATGCTGGTTGTCTACATGCGCGCCGAGGCGGTACATCGCACGCGCAGCAAACTGGCGGTTCGACGTGAATTCAGACTGCAGGAGCTGCGTGAGCGGGATGAGCCCACCGTACTCGGAGATCTGGAACTGGTTCTTGGAAGTTACAGCCAGGTTCCCAATGCACATTGCGGCATCGCGGCCGCAGTTCTCTTCCTTTGACATCCCGAGCGTGAACACCGCGCGCAACTCGTTCACCTGAAATACACCCACGTGATTCTCTGCATTCGACGACAAGTTGGCGAACGCGCGGCTAGTGTTCTGCGCGATCTCTGCGTGGTAGCTCGCGCGCGTGAGCGCCACGAGCGCATCCATTCCCTTCTGGCGTACAATCTCGAGCTGGTTGTGCGCGTTCTCGCTCAGGTTCGCCAGCACTCCCGAGCATTGTACGCGCACGTCATCGTGGTCGAGTGAGCAGCAGCTGAAGAGCGGCGGAAGTCCTCCCTCCTGGACAAACTGCGTCTTCACAGGCCCGTAGAGTGTCAGATGCCGGATGCCAGCTGCTCCTATGCATTTGAGAATGAGGTCGTGGCTGCGCAGTAGCGCCGTCATCGCGTGCACTGTGCCGTCTTCCGCCAACTTGGCCTTGTTGTCCTTGCACGCTGCCATGTTCTTCAGGGCCGCGGCAGCCTGACGTTGCACATCCAGTCCTGGAACAGTGAGCAGCACGTGCAGCGTTTTCACTGCGCCGCTTGTGTTCATCACTTGGTGGGTCTTTGTGTTGCTCGAGAGCTTGTGGAAAGCGAGTGCTGCGTTGTATTGACACTCGTGATCCTCGATTTTCGCGACTCGCATGAGCGCCGAGAGTCCTTCCTCGTTGAGCAGCGTCGTGTGGAACTCGGGCGTGCCTAGAAGGTTCGCGACGAAGCGAGAAGCCTCACGATACACTGGAAGGTGCCTACTGCGCATCGCCTTCACGCCCACATGCACTGCGTGAACGTCCACCATGTACATGTGTGTATCCACACTCTCAGCAATGTTCGCCGCGGCGCCGCACGCATTGCGCGCGACCTCAATATCTGTCGACATGCAGAGCGTGATGAGCTGCTGGAAGAGCTTCGCAGACTGTGCGATCACGACCTTGTTCGCGAACGCAAGCGTGAGGCTGCAGATGCATGCCACAGCTTCCCGCTGGGATTCGAGCTCGGGTTGCGTGGCACAGCCCAGCAGCGCCTCAATCAGAGCCTGGCTGTGCTTCGCCATCATCTCCATGCGGTTCGCGTCTAGACTGGTCAGTCGGCGCAGTACCGAGACGGCTTGGCACTGCGCACTAACGTGCTTCGCGCGATCTGCGTCTTTTGCGAGCTGGATAAGTGGATCTCCGTAGTCGCTCTTCAACCCAATAAGTTCGTGGTATTCGTCGTTCATAGCAAGCTTTCCGAGCGCGAATGCGGCGTTGAAGCGAGTCTCCATGTCGCTTGACCCTCCGAGTGACAGGATCAGCGGCGGCAACACGTTGTGCTCGACGAATATGCTGTGGTTCTTCGCGTCCGCGAAGATGCTGCCGATTGCAAGTAGTGCAAACCGGCGTGGGTCAGGGTGTGCAATGTCCGAAATGAGGCGCACCAAAGGCTCTGCGACCTTCTCGCGCAACACCCGCGAGTGGTTCTGCGGGTTCGACGTAAGATTGCTCAGTCCGATGACACCGAAGAGTCGGGTCGAGGCGTCCGCGTGCTGGATCGCATGCACCAGGAGCTCATGGCAACCGTCCGCCAGCAGCGCGTCATGGAGACCGTAATCTGACGACAAGTTCGCCACACATTTGACTGCCTCTCGCGCAACCTCCGGCGCTGCCTGCTTCTGGAACTCAAGAAAGAAGTGCAGCCCGCGCTCACGCTCGATGCTCAAGTGCGTGTCGACATTCTCCGCGAGATTCGAGACGCACGCGCACGCGAACTTGGCTGTTTGTATGTCTGACGAGAGCATGAGCGTGATGAGCGCGCCCATCATTGGCGATCGGGCGATCTCCAGCTTATTCTTCTCCGCCAACGAGAGGTTGTACGTTGTCATCGCAACCTCTCGGCGCAGCGATTCGTCGTCGGAGCGAGACCCGAGCAGCAACGGCTCGATGCCACCTTCGTTGACAATATGAATGCGACTCTCCGGGCGGTTCGAGATCCCGCGGAGTGCGGCGATCGCGGTCCTCTGGTCGTTCACGTTGTCCGAGCACGCGAGCTGAATGATAGGAACAATTCCTCCGAGCTCCTCAACCATTTCGCGGCGGTCCGGATTCGCCGCAAGATTGCAAAGCGCAAACGCGATGCAGCGGTGCGTCTCGAGGTCAACACTGTTCGCGATCTCAACGAGGGGAGAGACAGCGCCGGCACCGACAAGCGCGTCTTGATGCTCGTACTTGGACGCGATGTTTCCGAGCGTCACGGCGCCGAAGAGCCTGTACGTTGTGTCTGCTGAGCAAAGAAACGAGACCAGCGCACCCATGTCGCAGGCGTCGATGAACACCTCCGGATGAGCACCGATGCAGCCACTTAGCGACAGATTGCATAAGCACGCGAGCACTTCCTGCTGGATGTCCATGTCCTCCGACTTTGTCAGCTTGAGCAGCGCTGGCAATCCGCCTCGACGCACGATCTCCTTGCGCACGAGTTCATTCACACACAGTCCGCGCAGCGCGCTCACTGCTCGGTACTGACACTTGTGATCTTGCGATCGTACCATGTGCAGCAACGAGTCGAGGCAGTGCTCGTCGGCCTCGACGATCGGCATGTGATTCTCCGGGAACGCAGCAAAGTTTGCGAGTCCGAACGCCGCAGCGTTCCGCAGCGTCATGTCTGCGTGTCGAATGAGGTTTGCGAAGAGCGGCAACACAGACGTGTCGATCAGTTGAGCTTGCGTCGCGCGGATGCTGCCCATATTCGTGAGCGCATAGATCGCATAGCGTTGTGTGTCGAGGTCGCCGTTGATATTGTTGCCGAGTGCGACAAGCAGCGGCACGAGACCGTCCTGCACGATCTTGGTGATGTTGTCTGCATTCGTCGACAAGTTGGCGATCCCCATCGCGGCGTATCGTTGGCTGAGAGCGTCTGGTGAGCTCAGAGCTACCATCAGCGGTGCCAGCCCTCCGCCAGACACAATCTCTGACGTGTATGCGTACTCGGCCGCCATGTTGGCGATCGCGCGCAGAGCCTCGCGCTGAACGTCGGCGCTCTTCGACCGCATCACGAACTTGATGTGCTGCAGCACGCCCTCTCTGACCATGCGCCCTTGGTTTTCCACCGCTTCTGCAAGATTAGCAAGCACCCCGCACGCTTGATGCGCGACCTCGTTGTCCCCAGAGTGGACAAGCGAGATGAGCGGCGCGAGCCCTCCATTAAGCACGATTACGACTTTGTTGTCCTCGCTCAGCGAGAGGTTCCGCAGCGCTGCGCACACCTCTCGCTGCACTTCGACGTTCTCCGAAGCAGCAAGCTGAAAGAGAGGCTTGAGCACACCGAAGGAGACAGCTTGGGTGCGGTTCTTTGCCTCAATCGCCATTCTTCGCATAGCGAACGTTGCCTGAAGGTGCGTGTCGCCGTCGGCATCGTGCATCAAGGCGATCACCGTGCGCAGGACGCCAAGTTTTGTGATCATCGAACTGTTCGCTTCGTTTGCAGCGAGGTTGTTCAGCGCAAACGCCAGTGATCGTCGAGTCTCGAGGTCCGTGGACTTCTCGACTGTCATGAGCGCAGTCACAGCTCCCTGGTCGAACAAATCTTTGTGATTCTTCGCGTCCACCGCGATATTTCCGATCGCGAGCGTTCCAAACCGTTGGCACGTCTTGTCTTCCTCCTGTGTGAACGCCGAGATGTACCGCAACGCGTTGCTGCGCAGAAGTGTAACTTGACTTGACGGCTTGGCGGCGAAGAGTGCGATACAGCGCGCCACTTGCCGCTTCACCTCAATGTCCTCGGTAGCCGCGAGCGAGTAGAGTGGTGCAAGCACGCCTTCTTCGAGCATCTTTTTATGCGTGTGTCCCTCAATCATCTCGGCCAGGTTCGAGAGTGCGCACACTGCTTGGCGCTCTCGGTACGGGTCCTTGCTGCTTGCAAGTGCGATGAGAGGCGGCAGACACCCTCCACGCGTCATCGTGATCTTGTTCTCTTCGCTCAGCGACAAGTTGCATAGTGTCGCTGCTACCTCGCGCTGCACCTCAATGCTCTCGGAGGATGCCGCGAGAATCAACGGCTCGAGTGCTCCGAGCCGTACCACTTGCTGGCGCACGATTTGGTTTACGGACAGTCCGCGCAGGGCGGCGATGGCTTGGAACTGTACATTCACGTCGCCTGGGAACGATGAAGAGATGATCGGCTTAAGACAGTTCGCTTCGATGATCTGATCGATGTTTTTCGGGTTGCTGCACAGATTCCCGAGCACAAAGATCGCGAACTGGCGGCACTTGATGTCGCGATGCTTCGAGTACCCAGCAAGTAGTTGCAACGTCTTCTCCATCAGCTCCGGGTGGGTGGCCGGCGAGACCGCAAGGTTTGCGAGTACAAGCAAACAGTAGCGGATCACATCATTATCCGCGAGCGAGCGCGGATCGAGCGCTTCCTCGATACGCGCAATGATCGGCATGAGCACGCCGCTCGCAACCATCTTGGGTTGGTTGTCCACATTCGTGCCGATATTGCACAGTGCCATAGCACCCATGCGCTGGCAGTCGACAACCTCACTCCCGAGCAGCTGGATCAGCGGCGGTATGGCTCCCTTGCGCAGAATGATGTCTGCGAAGTCGCAGTTCGCGGCCAGATTCCCGAGTCCACGCGCGGCTTCGCGCTGCACGATGATGTTGCCGTGGATGAGCGCCTCTACCATCGGTGGAATCGCACCGCTGTTCACGATGTGGCTTTGGTTCTCGATGTTCTCGGCGAGGTTGGCGATCGCACAGCACGCCTGCCGCTGGATGCCTACGTCGGGACTCGTGAGAGCAGCCATCAGCGGCGGCAATCCGCCGCTTTTGCAAATGTCGGACTTGTTCGCATCCGCGAACGAGAGCGTGCAGATCGCCGGGAGCACGTCTTGGTGGATGTCGGCATCCTGGGTGCGCGCGAGGAACAGCACCGGCTCCAGCCCGCCTTCTTCGGTGATGCGCTTGCGCAGATCAGCGTTCAGAGCAACCTTGACGAGAGCAAACGCCGCATACTGGCGAACCTCTTCGTCCGGAGCACTCGAGAGTGAGATGAGGAGCGGCAGTGAGCCTTCCTCGACAATCGCGCGATGGTTCTCAACACACGACGCCAAGTTCGCGATCGCCAGGATTGAGAACCGCTGGATCTCGAGTTCCACGTCCTCCGAGCGCGCCAGCGACATCAACGGCTCCATAGCACCGCTCTCCATCAGCAACACTCGCATCTCCGCGTTCGTCGACAGGTTGCAGATCCCGAGAGACCCCACGCGCTGCGATGCCATGTCAGGAGACAGCAAGTACGAGATCAAGAGCTGGTGGCCGCCGTGCTCGACTATCTCTTCGTGGTTGCGCTGGAACGCTGACAGGTTGCCCAGGGCGCGACCAGCTTCGCGCTGCACCTCGACAAACTGCGACCGCATCATCGAGATGAGAGGCTGCACGCCTCCGTCCAGACAGATCTTCTCCTGGTTCTCTTCAACCTCCGCCAAGTTGGCGAGCGCGGCGCAGCTATGCTTTGCAAGCTCCATGTCTTCGGACTGCGCGTGGGCGATCAGGGGCGGGACAGCGCCGCTCTTGGCGATCTCGTACTTGGTCTCCTCACTCACAGAGAGGTTGCACAGCGCTGCACACACCTCGCGCAGGATCTCGATATCACTTGACTGCAGCAGCAGCGTCAGCGGCTCAAGCCCACCCTCCTGCAGGATCTTGACTTTGTTGGCGTCATTGACCGAAAGTCCCCGCAGAGCAGCGACTGCTTGATGATGCACGTCCGTGTCTTCTGAGGACGCGAGTGTGATGATCGGCTGGAGCCCACCCTCTTCGACCATCCTCGCGTGGTTCTGCACGTTTGACGCGAAATTTGCGAGCGCGAAAGCGACGTAGTACTGGCTCAGCGCATCGGCAGTGCTGGCGAGCGAGAACAACGCAAGTAGGCAATCTGCTTCGAGCAGCGCCGGGTGGTTGGCTTTCATCGCAGCAAGGTTCGCGATCGCAAGTACCGCGTAGCGGCGCGCTTCAAGCTCTCGATCGAACGCTTGCGCGAGTCTGATCAACGGTCCGATCGTCCCCAGCCCCACAATTTGCACTTGGTACGCCGCTGTTGTCGACAAGTTCGCCAGCGCCAGCGCGGCGAACCGCTGGCACACGTGATGGTCAAGGATGAGTGCGTTTGCGAGCGGCTGCAGCACGCCTTCTTTCATCAGCGCCGGCTGCACTTCATCGTTCGCAGTCAAGTTGGCAATGCACCGACACGCCTCCGAGCGCGTGTTAAGATCTTTCGCGACTGCGAGCGCCATGATCGACGCCAGCCCGTTCTCACGCAGCAGCTTGTCGTGCAGCTCGTGGAGCTCCATCAGATTCGCGATTGTGCTGCACGCGAATTCTTCAGTCGCTGAGTCTCCAGATAGCGACATGGAGATGATGGTGAGCAGCGCGCGGTCAGAGATTTCGACCTTGTTCTCGGGTGTAGCCGATAGCGCGCAGAACGCGGCGGCGACTTCGCGCTGGACGTCGCTTTCATCGCAGCGCGCCATGAGCACGAGCGGGTCGAGGATCCCTTCCTTCACCACGATGGTCCGGTTCTCTGGGCTGATGCAGATCCCGCGCAGACACGCGAGTGACTGGCGCTGCGCGCTCACTTCACTGCAGCACGCAAGCGCGATCAACCGCGGAATCGCGCCTTCGTTGACGATCTGGGGGCGGTACTCGTTGTTCACCGATAGGTTCGCGAGCGCAAACGCGCAGTACACACCCGAGTGCACCATCTCGGGGTCGAGCAGCTTCACGAGCGCTTCGATCGCGTCCAGCTTCACGATCTCCTCGTGGTTCTCCGGCTCGGCCGCGAGGTTCCCAATCGCCATCGCCACGTACTGTTTGGCGACCATGTCGCTCGCGGCGTCACGCAGGAACTCGACGAGTGGCGCGAGCGCGCCGTCCTCGACGATCTTGATGCGCGCCCCAGGACCCGACGCGACGTTCGCTAGGCAGAGACAGGCGAGTCGCAGCGCGTCCAAGTCGCTCGACTTAAGTATCAGCGCGAGCAGCGCGCGCACGACACCCTTCGCGACCATCTTCTCGTGCAGCTCCGCGTTTGTCGAAATTTCAGCCAAGCTGAACGCGACGTCGCGCTGCTCGGTCGGTTTGCGCTCGCGCCGGCCGCGCGCGATCAGCTGCTCCAGGACCTTCGACATCGCCGCCGTGTGCCTGGGCTCGCTTGTAAGCTGATTGGTTGGTGTCTTCGCGTGAGAGGTCGTCGAAGCGACGAGTTGACACAAGAAAATGAATCAACACATTCGCGCTTGAAGTTAGCAGTTCGGTTGGCTCTACTCGTCGCTTACTGCGGTGCCTCTTCCTTTCTAGCAGCTGTGGGACTGCTCTGGCGCGCCAAACTCTTCGCAGAGACGCTCTTGGTGGTACGCGCGAGTGCGTGGGATGTTCTTCGCGTACGATGACGACGCCAGCGACTCGATCTGGATGGATAAATGGAAGCAGCACACAATGTCCAAATCAGGTCATCAACATCCCGAGCGGAATACAAGCAGAGCAAAGCATGGCAAAGCGTCTATCAGTCCTGACAACGTACAGTCGAGCGCAGGAAGCCGATCGAGGAGTTTGTAATGTGGAGTCTCGCGCCCTGAGAGAGCTCCGTCCTGCCATGCAGCACGGTCAGCGGAAAGAAAACGCGCTCAATCGCCGCTTGCTGTACTGCCTCTCGGAGCAGGACACGCACCATTGATCGGCGTCTCCGGCAACACGATACACTGCAAAGTCCTCGATGGAGCCGAACGACTGGAACGATTCGTTCCTGGTGTAGACGTAGAAGACCTGCGGTCATTGGGGGGGAGAGGGGGTGCATGGTGCACTGTAAGCCGCTACCTGCACATGTATAATCTCATCACATTCGCTTCGGAACGCACGCGGTTGCGCTGGTCCAAGAGCGAGTCTTCGATGTACTCGACAAATTCGCTGGCGAACTGTCGCTTAATCAGGTACGGCGCATTGTTCCTGCAGCAACACCGTATCGCCCAGGTGAGCTCGAGTCTCATCCCGATCTCATCACACATAACCACACGCACTTGAATTGCAGCTTTCGACGCCGGAAGACCGCGTCGAACTCGTCGAATCGGTGCTCATCCAGCACCGTGATCGCCAGCAGCTGCGGGCTCGACGGGTCGGGCAGCGGCTCCTTGAACTTGCGGTAGAACACATCTGCCGTCTATCATACCGTCAAACACGCGGGTGACATATCAGGCGGTGGAAACAAAGTCGAATAGCGCGCGAACAGATACGCTGTTCTGCTCTCTCTACCTGCTCGAGTGTGAACGGGAACATGGTCGTGGCATCGCCGAAGCGCACCGCCTCTGGGTTCTCAGGCAGCACGAGCTTCAAGTGCGGCAAGACAGTCGATGTGTCGTTATCCACCACGCCTTCGACCAGGCGAATGCCGAACTTCTCCAACAGCAACGCGGTCGGTGACTTTGGCGGCTCTTGCTCTGCCCTGCGAGGCTGTCGCCGCTGCACTCGCCTGCTCCTGGTGGCGGTGCGAGCGCGCGGCGAGACGATGTCGAGCCAGACGAACTCTCCTTTTAGCAAGCGCCACGAGAAGATCTGTGTACGCGCACGAGTGTGAGCGAAAGTGCGAA
Source organism: Globisporangium nunn (assembly GCA_023334075.1). Taxonomy (NCBI): domain Eukaryota; phylum Oomycota; class Peronosporomycetes; order Pythiales; family Pythiaceae; genus Globisporangium; species Globisporangium nunn. The sequence continues at coordinate 1,264 of JAASFZ010000358.1, read as the reverse complement.
CAAGAGCGAAGCAAGTGACCGAGTGACCCTATCTCTTATCCCTGTGCAAGTTAGTAGACACAGAGCGACATACACGCGAGCGGAGCGCCACGACGAAGAGGTAGCCAAACGCAAACCAGAACGCTGGAGTGAGCGACCGAACGAGCGTGCGCGCGCTCTCCGCGCCGACGCGCTGCGTGATCTGCTCGAGGCAGAGCGGCAACGCCACGCGAGTCGCGAAGAAGAGGAACACGCCGACGAGCGCGACGAAACCCGTGAGCTGCAGGAAGACTGCCCCGTGTGACAACGCGGCCACCGGCTGCTTGGGACGCCCACCGCGGGACGTTACCAGACGCGGCGGACGGCCCCCCACCGGCTGCGGTGCTGCATGTGCATGAGTCAGCGACTCCGGCACTGCGTCATTGGCTTCAGCCGCAGCCACAGCATCAGTGTCGACGTCCGTCGGCATCTGGAAGCTCGGGAGCAGCTCGAGCACCTGGAGCACGTAGCGGCGCTTGGCCACCGTCGCGTCCATTCCCTGGAGACTCTGCCAGGCACTCCTGTACAACAGTGCGTGAGAGTCATTCGCAGCTACATGCAGAGAGAGAGAGAGGGAGAGAGAGAGAGAGAAGCGCACCACTTGGCCCGTTCCTGCGAGTGACCGCCGATAGTGAGAGAGAGTGCTCACGCGCACGAGAGAGAGAGAGAGTGAGAAAGCAAAGCCTTCGGTCTTCTCCAGCCTAACACGTACACTCATACACGCACCACTGGCTGGAATGCGCCTGCGTCCACACAGACTCACAAGTGAGAATCTCACGCACAACACGAACGCAATTCCCGGCGCAGCGGATCGCGGAGTGACGCACTCGGCTGGGGCTTCTCGCAGTCGCCTTCGCTCGCCTGCTTGAAGAGCGCGTAGAGCTGCAGCTTCTGCGTGTCGCTCACACGGGTGCGACCAGTGGCTGCTGCATCGCGCAGCTGCTCAGCCGCACGTGAGAACTCGTGCTCGTAGCCGCGCAGCGAGCTCTCGTGTTCGCGGAGGCGTGCCATGCTCGGGACGAGATCAATTCACCAAATGAAGTCAAGCGTCCCCAGCTCAGAATCAGAAAAGTGCAGGACTCGGATTCAGAATTTGCACCACAATTTAACAAGATCGTGGTGCTCGGCGTGAAGAAATCGCCGACGCTCGTGCTCATCAACCTCTTCGACCGCGTCTCGTCGTTCAAGTTCGACAACACCACGCAGAGCCTCGAGATCGACGTGAGCAAGTCGAAGCTCCGTGTCG
>JAASFZ010000357.1:0-19469 GCA_023334075.1 Globisporangium nunn | reverse complement strand
GGGAGTCTTCAGACCAGCCGTCCCAAAAGAAGTCCCGCATCATTCTCTAGTGCGTGAGTGTGTGGGTTTCTGGGCGAGATCGATCGATCGATCGATCGATGTGAGCGAGCGCACTCCTCCACTGGGAGTCCAGGTCTGGTGCCTGGGATCGCTTTCGACCGCAGTGTCAGGCAGCTGTTAGGCTTCCAAGAGTCGGCGACCTGAAAGGTAATACTAACGGTAGAATGAAAGCTTGAGTTCAGAAACGCTGTCTTTTTTGTGTACGATACTGGAAAGCAGAAAACTGCAACGTTGGAGACGCACGCAAGAGGACGGCTGGTGCCACAAGTCTCCCCGCATGGCAAACGAACCGGCCAATTCGTCATTGGATCTCAGCTGTCTGCGTGGGCCAAAATACTGCGAACTCCATGCAATTCGTTTACCCACTCGTACGCTTTCAAGTGGTGTGGATTATATCGTGCCTCTCTCCTCTTCGACGTTCTCCAAAGCAGCTCATTCGCCATCTTGCTTCCATGCGCTCAAGTAGTTCGAGATCCAAAGCACCGCCGCCACCGCGCCTCCTCTAAGACCTACGTCCCCGCGATGGACCAAGTTCATCGAGGAGCGGCAGTGAACAGCTCGACAATCCCAACTGAGCGTGCTTGACCACCCGCCTCGACCCTAACACCACAACAACTTTGAGATATCTAGATGCCGAGTCAACAGCAGTGTGGCCTCTGGTTTTCAACGTCCGCGACGCCTCCTCCGTGACGACAGGTGGGCGTAACCTGCATTTGTGCGAGGGTATCGGCAGTCTTCAGACCAACCGTCTCAGAAAATCATGCGCCACCCTACAGTGAGTGAGCATACGGCTTTCTGGGCGAGATAAATTGATGTGAGTGAGCGAGCGCATCCTTCGCCAGGTCTTGACCCTCCGAGAGTCAAGTTGGTCTGTCTGGGAGAGCCGTAGACCGCTATGAGGCAGTCGGACCAGAGCGACCTCTGTCGCCCAAATGGCGCAGGGTTGATGCAGAGCAGCTCCAGGGCTGTCTTGGTTAACCTCCAAGAGCGAGAGGCTCAGCGTGTCGTGGCCCAGCCAGCTCGTTTTGTGGTTTGACGCTCGGTCTCCCCAAGGGTTTATTTTACATGTTTCATGCGCGCCAGCAGCATTTGTTAGTCCCACTGGCACTCTCGCGGGGTTTGTATTCACCAATGACATAAAATCGGGGGCGGTAGTGGCCATATGAATGCTGTGATTACCTGCATATACCGCCCGCTCTTCCCGACGTGTCCTCTCGTCCTGCGACATGAGCGTGAGCCGAAGGAGAAGAGAGGGAAAATGGAACGAGCTGCACGGGCAGTCGGTAATAAGACGAGAGACGAGGAAGAGGAGGAGCGCACGGACGCTCTCGCACCAGCATCAAGACTTGTCAAAGAGACTGGAGCGAGAGTCGAGAAGGCAAGAAAGCAGCAACAGGGAGAGAGAGAGAGAGAGACGACGACGACCACGTGTATGGTGAGAGCCTCTTGACCGATCCCCCTCCTCGCACGCCACACACACACGCAGATCTCCACCCCTACCACGTCCGCCACACGCGCGCGGATGATCGAGCAGGGCGCGCACGCCGCGCACACTCACCGCTTCCTGACGCGCACGGCCGGCGCGATAGTTATGGCAGCCGCGCTCCCGCCTTCGCCAGCGACCGACTCATCTTCATCTGCGAACAGCCCCTCAACAGCAGCCGCCGCCACCGCAGAGAACGCGGCGACGGCGCGTGACGACATTCTCGGTCTCGCGGTGATCACCAGTCTCCATCTCCGAGAGCGCAAGCGCGAGCAGGCGTTCATACCGAGCCCCATAGACGATGACAGTGACGCCAGCATCGACAGCGCCGGCCTCGAGCACGCGAACCGCGATGACGACGACGACCGCAAGTACGAGCTCAAAGTCGGCTTCGGCTCCGTGGTGTCGCTGACCAAGCCCGAGACCGTGCTGAGCTCCGCAAGCAGCGCGTCGAGCCACGAGAAGCGCGACAGTAGCGCAGCCACAGCGACCACGGGCTCGACCGCGCGCCTTCACTCGCGCATGCGCACACTCGCGAACTTTCTCGTCAACAACATCGCAGGCTTGCGCCGACGCATCGCAGCGACAAACGCAGGAAGTGTTGCGGATGTAGGCCGCATGCGTCAGTACATCCAGCGCCGCTCCGCACCGGACGGTGGGGACCGCCCGAAGCTGAACGTGCTGTCGACGCGTCACAGCGGCAGCGAGCTGCGCACAATGCTGTCGTGGGAGGACCTCCCCGACGAGCTTGATGTGGACGAGCTGATGCTGACGACGCCCAAGTCGCGCAAGCGCGCGCGACCGTCGGACATTCTCCAGGACGCGGAGCTGCGCGCGCTGTGCCACGAGTGCGACGTACCCAAGAACCACGTCGACCGCGTCATCCAGTTGGTGTTGGAGTCGTTCGGGACAGTTGAGCTGGACATGTTCGTGTTGGAGGAGCTGATCCCAGAGAACATCGTGGTGTTTGTCGGCATGCTGGTGTTCCGGAGCCTCGAGATCTGCGAGGAAGTCGTGGACCTGGCGGCATTGCCGCAGTTTTTTCGTCACGTGCAGACGCGCTACCGCCGCGACATGCCGTTCCACAACGCGGCGCACGCAGCGGACGTGCTGCACTCTTTATTTATCATGCTGTCGACGACAGCGCTGGGCGGCAAGATCTCACCGCACAACCAGGTCGGCGCGCTGTTGGCGGCCGTGATGCACGACATCGAGCACTCGGGACTCACGAACGACTTTCTGATCAAGACGAATCACGAGATCGCGCAGGCGTTCCCGACACGCGCGCCGATGGAATCGAAGCACGTCGCTGTGGCGTTGGAGGTGATCACGAGCCCGGAGCTGAACGTCCTGGGCAAGATGAGCACGGAGCAGCAGGAGGACGTGCTCACAATCGTGCGCGAGACGATTTTGGCGACTGCGCTGTGCTACCAGCGCGAGTTGCTGGACGCGGTGAAAGCGGTGCCGGCGGCGGAGTGGGCAGTGACCGAGAGGATCTGCGGTGCGGAGGTGATGAGCATGCCGCTGCAGATCTTGTCGCTGAGGTGCGCGATGCACGTGAGCGATATCTGCCAGACGATGAAGCCATTCGTGCAGCACCAGAAGTGGGTGTCGCGGCTCATGACGGAGCACTTCTTGCAGGGGAAGGAAGACCAGCGCCTTCGTGCGTGCGTGAGTCCGACGTTCTGCTTCGAGGAGACGTACTCACGGCAGGAGTTCCTCGTACACCAGACAAGTTTCTTGCAGTGCATGGCACTGCCTGCGGTGGCGACGCTGAACACGATCCCGTGGCTCGACGTGGAGCAGTTCGTGAGCGGCGTGGAGAGCAACCTGCAGCTTTGGACAGCCGAGCGTGACATGTGACAAGAGAAGACGATCGAGTACATCGATAGGACTAGGAAGAGGAAAGACGGAGAGAACCACCGCCGCCAATCGCCGGGACCGTCGACGAAAACGACGACGACGGCGATGGTAGGCGAGCGAGTGGATGCGACGCAGTTGAGTGCGCCATGTACAATTAGAATAGGCGAAGCAGCCCCGTATACAATGCGAACGCCACCCGACGCGAATTCCATCCAAGCCACCCTTTATGCCCAGTTTCATGACATACAAGCAGCAGTGCAACCGTGGAAGCAGCAAGCCACCATGCGAGCACCAGTCCGGCCATGGCCGCCACAATTGCGCACGAGCCGATTTGCAACCACATGCCATCGAATGAAGAATGCGCGCGCAAGTGGCGATGCGACACGCAGTCAAAGGTGGCCCGAGCATGTCGCACGCAGGCTGGCAAGGCGTTGTCTGCCTCATGTGCTCATTTGCCCGAGTGGCAGCAGTGGCGAGGCGACTGGTGGGAGATGACGCGAGCATACCCATGTGGATCAGGCGCAGCAGGCGCAGCAGGAGCTCCATGCACAGGCACATGTGGATCAGTCGCAGCGAACCTGCAAGAGCATCACGCACAGAGTAGGGGCAAGGCGGAGAAGCTGTACATGGTGTGGTGAGCCATGCGGTTCCGTGGATTCGTGTGTGTGTGTGTGTGGTCGTACTTTTCACGACTCGCACTTAATCGAGGCGATCGTACAGAAGCGACCCGATTACCTCCGATTGGGTTGCGCATTTCATTTTACATCTCGACTCAACATCGAACCGAGCGTTGGTTGTCCACCGCAAGATGTGGAGCTCCTCGCGCCTGCTACGCGCGACTCGTCATTCCTGCCGCCTCGTTGCGACGACGGCGGTGGCAAACACGGCGGCTTCCGCACCGTCGGTGGGTCACTTGCGCTTTTTCTGCCCGCCGACTGCATGGCATACACCGCCGAGCGGTCGCCATGCGTACGGAATTGGTGCTGACGAACGGAGCGGATCTGTTGCGCGAATCCTCTGCTCAATGCTGTGACCAGGGGGCGCGCACGTTCGCGTCAGTGCCGGCGAAGCAGCTTTGGCGCTCGATAAACGCCGTCTGCTTCGACGTCGACAGCACTGTGTGTGAAGACGAGGGCATCGACGTCCTGGCCGAGTACTGCGGCGCCGGCGCCGCGGTCAAGGAGTGGACGCAAAAGTTCGTCGCATTGCTAGTGACTGTGATATAGGCGATCTGAGGACGTTTGCGAGCACAAGCTGATGATCTTGCTCTTCATGCAGGGCGATGAACGGCAATGTCAAGTTCGAGGACGCGCTCGCTGCTCGTCTCGACATCATCAAGCCGTCGCAGGACGACATCAAGAACTGTTTGCTCGCACACCCGCCGAAGCTCACTAGTGGTACGAGGTCGCACTGTTGAAAAGGTGATTGTGGGAGGCATTCGAACTGAACGCTCTCGTTCGGGATCGCAATGCACTCGCAGGCATGAAGGAACTCATCGCCACGCTCCACCTGAACCACATCGAAGTGTTCCTCGTGTCGGGTGGCTTCCGCTTGATGATCGAGCCCGTGGCGGAGCAGCTCAACATCCCATTGCGCAACATTTATGCTAATACCATTTTCTTCGACGACGCGGGCAAGTACGCGGGCTTCGACGCCGCTGAGCTCACGAGCCGTGACGGTGGCAAGGCGGAGGCGATCAAAGTGTGCGTGGCGGTGCTGCTGATGGTGCTACACGCTGTTGGTTGAATGCTCGGATGGGACAGTTGTGTGCTCATGTGGGTTTGCATCCAATTTTTCGCACTCATTCTAGGATCAAGAAGACGCACGGCCACAAAGTCATCGCAATGGTCGGAGACGGTGTCACTGATCTGCAGGCCCGCCCGCCGGCCGATCTCTTCGTGGGCTTTGGCGGTATCGTCACGCGCGACATCGTCAAGCAGAATGCCGACTGGTTCGTCACGGACTTTGCGGAGATGACGAACCAGCTTATGCTGAAAGATTAGAGTTTCTCTCTCGAGTTCCGAGTCGATTCCTGCAGCACAGCAGCAACGCAGTGATGCGAAGCGTTGACGCAGCGCGAGTCTGCGCGTGCGCAAGAACGAAAAGGAAAAATCAATGCACCACGTTCCTGTATACAATCGGGCGTGTTGCTCCTGCAACCAACTACTGCAGTTCACCATCCGCCCGCTTCGTCGCAGGTTGCTCCACGCCATCCATTGCGCTCGCTCGCTTCACTTTTCTATTGCTCCTCCATCTCGATGTCGCCGCCGTCCTCGCCGCTAGCGCTCTTCTTGAGATCAGCGGGAGTTTTCCGCAGCGCCTTGACGCGGCGGCTCTGCATCGAGTAAATATCATCTCTGTCGATATGGATGCGGCCGAGCTTGTCGCCCGTGAGCTCATCGCGCGAAACGTTCTTGATCTTCTTCGGTGCAAGACCCTTGGGCTTCTTCGTCGCCGCCTTCAGCAGGTCTGCAGACGCGAACTTGTGGCGCCGGAACTCCAGGTCAAAGCGCGGCCCCATTTCCTCGAGCTCCACGCGCGGGTGGGTGTCCGCCTTCTTAAAATCCACCGAGTAAGAGCGGAAGAACACCTTCTCCTTCCACGCCGTACACACGATCACATGGTCGAGTCCCTTGACGTTCACGGACTCGACAATCGTGCCGCGGAACATGTCTATCAGAATGTTCTTGAGCTTCGCGAACATCTCGTGGCCCTCCCACTGGTCGCCCGTGAACACGAAGCACGGCTTGGAGCCCGGCGCCTTCTTGCTCTTGCACTTGAACGCGTCGATGGATTTGAAGTGCGAGAATTGGAACTCCATCACGTCGAAGATGTGACCGTCGAACGTGCGGCCGAGCACCAGGTTGTTCGGCCGCTTCTTCGTGCTGCTACCGATCATGAAGAGACTTGTGTCGTTCTTCTGCGTCAGAAACTCGACGCTGTTCTCGTCGTCGAACACGTGGATGTCGTTTTTTTTGGCCATCATCTTGGCGAACGGCGCCTTCAGCATGCGCTGCATAGCATACGAAAAGATCTTGGTGTCAGCTCCTTTCGTTCATGCACACATACCCAACCAGCATCACCAGTCGAAAAACAGCAGCAGCAGCAAGAGCAAGCAAGACGCACCAGGTCGCGCAGCAGCGTGTTGACCTCCTCGTTGGTCTTGTTGCCGCGCATGACAAGCAAGCTCTTGGTGTTCTCCACGAGCTTGGCCTCCTTGTTCTTGACGGCGCGCGTCACGTGCGCCTTGACACGCTTGGGCTTGACGACGCTCGAGACCTTGCGGCTCTGCTTGGCAACGTTCTTGCCGATCTTTTTGTCCAGGCGCTGCAGCTGCTTGGACGCAGTCACCTTGATGATCTTCGAGCCGGACCCCATCGTCGCTTAGAGGTTGCTGCTGCTGTCGTTGCTAGCTTGGAGCTTGCTGTGGCGGTGTGGCAGTCTCGTTCACCCCAGGCGCGTTGAGCAGATGCTTGCTTGGTGCGTTTGCTGGTCACTTTTGGCTTGGACTTAAAACGTAGTCGAGCGCACTTTAGCGAGTGGCTACCGTGCGCTGCGTTTTGGTTGGTGCACACTGGTGTCTTCACAAGATAGCAGGAGGTTGTAGTGAAGAAACCCAAGAAGCACGGTACGCGCTCGCTCGCAAACAGCAAGATCGGATGGTGACAAAAGCGAGGTGTCGGATGCTTTGACACCACACACTCTAGCACCTCCACGCGCAGCAGCAACAGCAGCAGCAGCAGCAGCAGCACTCCTACCCGCTTACCCGCCCTCACCACCATGGCCAAGACCTTCAAGCCGTTCACGAGCGAAGGCTCCTCGTGGGCCGACGACGACGACGACATCGACGTGCCGCTGCCCATCGCGCCGCCCAAGCTGCCCGAGTCCGTGCTGTGGCTACACCCTCTGCCTGGCTTTTGCTGCTAAGTCGTCACAAGACTGACTGACTGCTTGCCTGTGGCGGGCGCGCCCGACAGAGTGGCGGAAAAGGACCAACCGGAGGAGGAGGCGCCCGCGCGCGACCACCGCGGTGGTGCGTGCTGGCAGCGCTGCTCTGCGCCGGCGTCGGATGGTGTCTCGCGTAGCTGATTCCTCTCCCCTCCTCTGCTCCCCTTGCGCGCAGACGACCACCACCACCGCGGTGGCGGCGGCGCTCGCCAAGACCGCGAATACGACGACCGCCACCATGACAGCCGCCGTGGAAGCAACCACGACGACCGTCGCCGGGACCGCGACTACAACGAGCGTCGCGGCGGCCACCAGGACCGCCCGAAGAACCCGCTGCCAAGCCACCCGCCATTCAGAGTGCGTCTAGTGGTCTGCTGCAGCGCTGCGCGTGGAGCGAGCGGGCGGCTCACAGCGCTTGTAAATAATGCTGGCAGCTCTATGTCGGCAACCTGTCGTTCCACTTGATCGAGGCGGACGTGGCGGATTTCTTCGGCGACCACGACACGATTATCGACATTGTTCTCCCGGTGGACTACGCGACGAACCGCCCGAAGGGTTTTGCGTACGTGGAGTTTAAGACGCGCGAGGCGCTCGAGCGCGCCTTGGCGTTGGATGGACGGGTACGCACGGATGCAGCAGTGAAAGCCCTAGAGACGTTTATGGCGACCACGACAGAGTTTCTTATGTGCATTGTGGTTGCAGGTTCTCGACCGCCGAGAGGTGCGTCTTGACGTAGCGTCGGACCGCCCGGCTCGTCAGGATCGGTCAAACAACTTCTTTGAGAAGCGCGAAGGCAGATCGCGTGGCAGCGACCGGTACGCAGATCCAAGCTACGTGTCGTCGCTATGATGTGCAATTTAGAAGTTGCGCCTGATCAAATGGCGATCCTTGCGTCACAGCGAGCGCCCAGCGCCGGCGCCGCGGGAGCGCCCCCAGTTTTCCTTGTTGCCGCGCAGCGCGTCGGCGACGGAGTCGAGCGACGGCGCGAAGAAGCCGAGCATCTTCGGGGATGCCAAGCCGCGCGACGAGTCGGCGTACCTGGAGCGCCAGAAGGCGAGAGAGCTTGAGCGCAAACAAGCCAAAGAGCTCGAGCGTAAGCAGGCAAAGGAGGAGAAGGAGTTGGCGCGCAAGAAATCTGTAGATGAGATGAAGGAAGAGAGCGAGAAGAAGCAAGCTCCTCCGTCGCGCAAGAACAGTCACGACGACGGCCACGGATTCCGTGCTGGTGGTCGCGGCGGCGGTCGCGGCGGCCGTGGAGAGCGTCCAGGTCGCGGCGACTCTCGCGGCCGCGGTGGCGAACACGGTGGCCGCGGTGGCGAGCACGGTGGACGCGGTGGCGAGCACGGCGGCCGCGGTGGTGAACATGGTGGACGCGGTGGTGAACATGGCGCAGCCGGTCGCGGCAGTCGTGACGCGCCGCACGCCGGCAAGAAAGAGGTGAAGAAAGAGGTGAAGAAGGAATCGGAGGCTGCTCCAGTTTCGACGACGACGCCGGTGTCGAACCGCAAGTCTGAGCCGCGTGCGAAGCGCACCGAGCCGCCCAAGGTGGGAGGGAGACATTGTCTTGGCGGTGTTGTTGCCCGGTGCAGAGTAGAATAAGCAGTGCTGACGCGCATGTGTTTTGGATGTTTTAGGTGAAGATCACGGCGCCAGCTCCGGCGAAGGTCGTGAACGCGTTTGCGGCGCTGGACATGGACGACTCGGACTCGGATTAGGTGTCCAGTGTTGTTGGTTGTGGAGCTTGCGCTTGTTGATGGTGCTCGTCGGTGCAGTTCGGGAGCACGAGGGTGAGGAGCACAAGACAGACTTGGTTCATTAAGGGTGACAGCGTTCGTTGAAACCGACCAGTGCATGGCCACACTCGATGTTGCTACTCGTACGGATGGCTGCGGAGCGGTTCGCCATCCCAGCTTCGCCATGTTCGTGCCAACCTTGACTTCGAGTTTCGTCCCAAGGCTCGGACTTTGTAGGATGCGCACTGTGCGCTTATTTGGATTTCCCCCTTGGATCTCAAAGTGAGCAAACGCGAGCAGGTGAAGAAGCAGCAGCAGCAGCAGCGATGTCCCGCAGATACGACGGCCGCACGACCACGTTCTCGCCGGACGGTGCGTACGCCCACCCGCTCCCGCTCTCTCTCATCCTCGCTCACGCAGTCTCCGCGTCTTCGCTCGCGCATGTGCTGCAGGGCGTCTCTTCCAGGTGGAGTACGCCATGGAGGCGATCAACAACGCCGGTTCCGCCGTGGGCATCCTCGCCACAGACGGCATCGTCATCGCCGGTGCGTTCGCTCGCTTCTTGCACTGCTCGCCATATGTGACAGCGACAGAAGGATCGAGAGAGTGCTCATCACGATCTCGTACGTGCGTGTCTGTATGTGTGGGTGCGCAGCCGAGAAGCGAACGGTCTCGAAGCTGCTGACGCCGAGCAAGACGAGCGAGAAGACCATCAAGCTGGACGATCACCTGATCTGCGCGGTCGCCGGTAAGTAAAGCGCGCTGCTTTTGTGCTTGTGGATGTCGAGGACGAAGATGATGATCTTGGACGCTCGCTCGTCACGGCTCGCAGGTCTGACCGCCGATGCGAACATCCTGGTGAACTACGCGCGCCTCTCGGCGCAACGCTACGAGCTGTCGTACCAGGAGAAAAACCCGTGCGAACAGCTCGTGCAGACGATCTGCAACTACAAGCAGGCGTACACGCAGTTCGGCGGTCAGCGCCCGTTCGGCGTGTCGTTCCTGTACGCCGGGTGGGACCGCCACCACGGCTTCCAGCTCTACCACAGTGATCCGAGCGGGAACTACGGCGGCTGGAAGGCGACGGCCATTGGCGCGAACAACGGTGCGGCCAAGAGTCTGCTCAAGAACGAGTACGAGGAGACGCTGTCGGTCGACGACGCGCTCAAGCTCGCGGTCAAGGTGATGGGCAAGACCATGGACACAACGGTGCCGAGCGCGGAGAAGCTCGAGTTCACGACCGTGACGCGCGACGCGACCACCGGCAAGATCGTGCACCGCCAGCTGACGCAACAGGAGACGGTGGCGCTGCTGGCTGCCGCGGAAAACACCACCGCGTCTTCCGGCGACATCTAAGCGGCGCGCACTTGCGCTCAGCGTGTGCAGGGTCGGGAGTGCCTGGGACAACGGCAGCGACGGCGTGTGATTGCTGAGCGACTTGGCGGGTGAGTGAGTGAGTGAGCGAGTGTGCTAGTAGCCCTCCGTTCCTTCCTACGTAAGAATCCGCAATCGTCTTTCAGCCAATGGTTCGTCGAGTGAGTGTGAAGCTATTGCTGCATTCACCAGTCAACTGGTTCCTGCTGGAGCAGGCGATATAAGAGCTGGCGCAGTTGTTGCTGCTGAAGTAGTTGTCGTCCTTGTTCCTCCAGCTATCCCGCCCGATGCCTTAGCAGCAGCTTTGTCCGTCTTCGACTTGGACCAGCGGCCGAGCTTGTCGAGCTCCTTTCCGGCGCTGCCTTCGACTCGGGCAGCGCACGACGAGAAGTCGATGCCACATATCATGAACGACACGACAAACGCGAGGAAGAAGATACCAATGATGAGCAGCACCCAGAGCTTGAAGTTCTTCCACCAGTACACCTGCTTGACCTTCTTCGCGGTCTTCTCGTACTTGAGCGCGTCTTGCTGCAGCTTGTCGGTGCGCATAACGAGCAAGTCGATCTTCTCGCCCCGCTCCATGAGCTGTCCACAGTTAAAAGCACGTGAGGTCGTCGACTAGTCTGTAAAGCTGTCGACGAATGTACCTGCGCTTGGCGCAATACCTGGTTGACGTTCTCTATCATAATCATTTTGACTCTCTCCATCTTCTGTCGTATCTACACCGTGCACCAAGCCAGAAGAGCGTCAAGCAGCACATTCCCATAAGGTTCATCCATCATAACGAGCCGCGTACCTGGGTGAGCGGCGTCTCGATCTTGAAGTTGTCGTACTTCTTCATGAGCCCCTCGAGCGTTGGCGCGAACGACATCATGCCGAACGCAATCGCGCTCTTGCCCTGCGCGCCGTACTGCGCCACGAAGGCGCTCTTGAGCTCCCCGAGCAGCGCGAACGCCACGTTGGTCTGCACGCGCTCCTCCGCCATGCACATGTACGTGAGCCCGTCATCGTACAGGAAGAAGAAGTTGAAGTCGTTGTATGGGAACACGCTCTTGCTCTCGGGCGCCTCGTCGCCGCTCTGCTGCTGCTGCGCCGCGATGTGCTTGAGCACCACGCGCGTGACGGTCGGGAAGTTGCCGCTCTTGTCCGTGAACTCGCAGAGTACGCTCTGCTGCCGCGCGATGAGCGCATACACGACGGACATGGCACGCAGGAAGCGGCGCTTGGCGGCAGTGGTCACCCCCGACGCATGCGCAACGAGGCGCCTTCATAATCAGATCCCGCCGTTTCAAGCTCCAGTTTACCCAGAAAACCCGCCGATTTGCAGCGGGAAATTGCGCGGCAGCTTAAGTACGCACTGCTGCGCAGACGCCCGCAGGGGTTTAGCTTTGATGGATTTACGACACACCGAAGTAAAAATGACGAGCACCATCACCACGTGGCGACATATGCTCGCGGTCGCCGTATGCGCGCTCGTCGCGCCGTCCGTCGTCGCCGACGCGACTGGCGACACCACAGCAGCCGAGCCTGACGCCGTGTGCAACTCGCTCACGGGTCCGTTCTGCGTCGCGCACGGCGCCAGCAGCCAGTTTGCCGCGTACATGACGCCGATCCCAATTGCGAGCCTCTACGAGTCCGCGGACGAGTCGGCGCCAAGCGGCGCCAAGAAGTGCTTCTTCCAGCACTTCGCGCGCAGCTGGATGGACAACCACGGCGAGGAGAACGACCTCATGCACAAGGACGTGCGCTCCGTGGACGAGTGCGAGGCGCTCTGCTGCGCGCACCCGCAGTGCCAGTCGTTCTCGTTCTGGATGGGGCAGACGTGCTTCCTGCGCGCGCGCCGCAGCAGCCCGCGCGCGGACGGCAACTCGTTCAGCGGCAACCGCATTGGCTGAGGGTGGAGGCCACCGAGCGCAGCAACACGATCAATGTACTTTGGCGGTTCCAACTATTGAGTCTCCCGCGTACGTATGTGCGCGCGCACTCGAACGAGTTGAAGTAACCTTCACTCTGCACTCTGCCAGGTTTCCTTTCCCCATTTCGTACTCGGCCCCCACAGTAATGGAGCGGCGAGCCGTCCCGCGCGACGAGGTGCTCGCGCTGCTCGCCTCTCTGGCGCCTTCGCCCCTTGCTGCTGATGCTCACGCGGCGCTGGCGCAGGTGATGCGCCGCATTGAGACGCTGGCCGCGCGCTTCCTGCAGAGTCTCTCGGTGCGGATGGCAGGACGGCAGGATGGCACCCAAGAGTGGCGTGCGAAGTGCGTGACGCTGACGACCGTGAACTGCGTCGGATGCCCGCAGAACGGCGCGCTGCTGGACATGCAAGCGGTGCGAGCTCGAAATGAAGATTGTCCGAGCCGCTGGTGTGCTGAGCAGCGCTCACTACCCATCAGCTCAAGCGCGATCGAGCTGCGCTGGGGTTCGACCCCGAGCTGCAGTGCCTGACGCACGGGAACGCGACGCGCACGATTCGTCTCGTAAGGAGTTGCGCTGTATGACAGGACGGAAGTCTGGCCAGACGAACAAAGCGTGCTGATGGCTTTGATCCGAGAAGAATCGGGGCGGCGCGCGCAAGTATACGGCGGTGTGGATCGTTCTACAGACGGCGTACGCGCTGCTGAGCGAGCAGAAGACAGTAACTCAGGTGCGCTCAGCGCGTCAAGGTGGGTGCGAGTGTACGACGGGCTCACGAAACTTGCTTGTGCCAACAGCGCGAGATCTACTACTTGCATCCGTTCTTCAAGAACCAGCAGGAAGCCGATGAAGCGATTCTTGGTGAGCACAGCGATAAGAGTGTGCTTCGCTGCAGTATGAAGGTGTACAAGTTACAGAGTCAGCGTCGATTCGCAGACGCAGGAAGCATTCTCGGCGTTCCCCGTGACTGCATGAACGTTGTCGGCGCAACGAAAGGTTGCTTCGCCGGGCGTGTCAGTATCCAGGTGAGCGGATCTAATCTCTATGTTGCTTTTCGTCACTAACAGTGGCTTTCGGACTCGTTAGAAATGCGGGGAATGGATCGACTGCGGGATTGGGGAGGAGCACCCGATCACGCAGCAGCTACTGGAACTCGAGCGGCACGAAATGCGAGTAGAGCACTGTCGTATATACTGCGTCGCGACGGTCTGTTGACATCCCCGTCGTGTAAACAGCATCAGCGATGCGCAGTTCATCGTTATCGTCGAGAAAGACGGTGAGTGGCGCTCGAGTCTTGGTGTTGACAGCACGATTGATTCGTCTCACGAGCTGGCTGATGGAGTAGGCATCTTCAGCCGGCTGAGGTACATCGCTTCGGTCTTTCGATGCCAGCGGCATGTTGTGGCTTGAAGCTCTGATATTTTGGCCGTCACCAAGAGAGGACAAGTTCTTTGACTTGCTCCCGAGCATCATTGTCACTGGGCGAGGCTTTCCTGACCTCGCAACACGGTGCGCCCTTCTTGCATCCTTGCGCCCACAGTCACAAAACCCTCTACTGATCACTTTTTGCCAGAGCGTTCGTGGGTTTCTTGAGCCGAACGCTGAATATCCCCGTCATTGGTCTTTGCGACTGCAACCCGTTCGGCGTGTCAATCATGGTGAGGTATTTTTCATGTGCGATTGCCAGGACAGCTAGCTGATTGATGAATGCCTCTGCAGCTCACATACAAGCTGGGATCGGCGCGAATGCCGCTCGAGACACACCCTCACGGTTGGTGTTTCAAATGATCTTGATCTTTGCATATCCTGCAAGCTAACTTGTCGCACAAAAGCGGTCGATGTAAAGTGGCTCGGACTCCGACCTTCCCAGATACACGCTCTCGATCTCCCGCACACATTCCTCAAACCGTTGACACAACGAGATGTGTCCGCTGGGAACTCGCTCATCAGATATCCGTTTGTCCAGGTATGGAACTCTTTCGGTGCGCTCTCAAACATCACCGCCAACGATTGATAGTGTCTATTGCTGCACAGGCGAATCCGCGTTATTTGGCCGAGATATCGGGGTGGACAAACAAGTCGTTCCAGTGGAAGATCGAGTTGGAGGCGCTTCATTGTCTCGGCTTCAGTTTCCTGACGGCATTCATCCACCGAGCGATTCTGGACGAGGATTTCCTCTAAACATGACCAGAGGGACTCCACGCGGCAATCAGTTCAGCGAAGATCAAATTCTACTCACTTCAGCTGACTTGGATTACCACTTGGTGCACCGAATCGGCACCTCGGTTGAATCTAGAACACAACCCCGATGTCGAGAGCACTGTTGGCGAACTCGACAAAGACGGCATAGGTCCAAAAGTACACGGTAACCGCGAGCAGGATCGAGATCGGGAGTGCTGGTAGTGCCTTCTTGTAGATCCCAAGGAGAAAGAGCGTGCCACCGAGTCCCTACATCACACAGACACACACGCACAAAGCATTAGGTTAAGTAACGCCACACAAGCCGCTTGCAATTCGACCACGTACCATCAAAATCGACACCAAACATCCGATCATCGCGGAGAAGTCGTACTTGGCCGCTCGCGACACCAGGACGCTGTAGAAGACAAAATCGCCTAGCCCAAGCTTGATCGTACTCTCCTCCTCTGCAAACCATCGACACCCACAAAAATCAGCAACCGCATGCCAACAGGCAAACAAAGGTCTCCAGTTCGAACGTCCCTATAATACACTGTACCTGGATCATCGGCAAGGTACTTCTCGTGCAGGTCGTGCCAAAGATCAGCGTCACGTCCTTTGTAAAGCGCCATCACTCTGTCTACTCGCGCGAGAGCAGACGGGTTGTATCGCGAGTAGAACTCGATCAATCGTGTGCGCAGTCGTTTTTCGTGTGGCGTAAGGTGCTGAGGAGCCACAGGGATCTGCTGCGTGGGCGCTGGAAGCGTTCCAGAGGCGTCGACTTGGTACTGGTAGTATTGCTGCGTTGTCACTGACGCTTGTGCTGGCTCTCCAGCTCGAGGGTTCGGTCGAGTCGTTGGCGACGTTCGGACCACATCCTCTCGTCTTACGTCAGCTTCGTACAGAAGACCTGCAATCAAATCGGTTCATTTCGTCAGTTGGAGAGCAAATACGAGAGATGACTGGGACCATCAGAGGTGCCACAAAATCCCACCAGGAAGTGGACGTCCTTCTTGCTGAACCAAGTTCACGAGCCACTTGAGTGGTCCGCACGGTGTCAGCACTGCGCACAAGTCGTAAAACGCCAACACCACGACAAGCGCCCAGGTACTCCACTCCGGAAATTGTCCGAGTTGCCACGCCATGATCACTGACGTGAGCACAAGGTAGATCTGCCCGAGCCCTTTCGGCGTCCCCTTCTGGTAGAAGATCGAGATCACGCCGACAACCGCGAAGTTGTACATGGAGAAGAGCATCGAGATCGCGTCGATGATGATACCGCTCGCCGCGATCGCGATCGTCGCAATGTTGCCGCCGAGCAGCCCCAGCAGCATCGCCGACGAGAACATCATGTACCCGATGAGGATCTGTACACAAGAAATTTGTCAGTTCCAAGTTGCGCGCCGCGTTTTACTTCAGATTCATAGTGTAGCAACCTCGGGGCAGCACGTACTCTGTTCAGGTTAAACTTGTAGCAGCACACGATCACGAGCGTCGCGACGAGGAAGAAGGACACGATCACGAGCGCGTTGACGACCGCGTCGCTGATCCTGGTGCCGACCGACGCGTCCACCTCCGAGTCCGGATCGTATACCAGGTACGCACTGTTGGCCCGACCCCAGTACACAACCATCACCACACTCGTTCAGAGCAGCTCTTTCCCGATCATACTCCTATCAGTGCAGAGCGCAATCTTACTCTGCGAGCGCTGCTGCTGTCGCCGGATCCGCGACGTTGAGCGACACGATGCTGCACCAGCAGTCCCGCGTGCAGTGAGATCTCTGTCGTTAAGACAAACTGTGGCTTCCAGCGACGCACCTCGCGAGCACCATCGTGACGGCCACGGGCCATATGACCGCCGAGAACGACCCGATCGAGTGCAGCAGCTGCTCGTGCGTGAAGCCGTCGTCGTCGCTGTCGTCGCCATCGTCGATGCGTCCAGAGCTGCGCGCGTTCGGCGGCGCTGAGGCGGGCGGCAGCAGGTGCTCGCGCACGTCGCCATCGTCGTCCGCGAACGCTGCGGCAGCGCTGCTCCTTCGCGGCGATCGCTCCATTTTCTTGCTGTGGCGGCAG
Organism: Globisporangium nunn; assembly: GCA_023334075.1. Taxonomy (NCBI): domain Eukaryota; phylum Oomycota; class Peronosporomycetes; order Pythiales; family Pythiaceae; genus Globisporangium; species Globisporangium nunn. Next base: position 2,840 of record JAASFZ010000357.1, on the reverse strand, counting down.
CTGATTTGTCAGTGAAGCGAAAGGATAAATTTAGGCTTGGTGCCAGGTTCGAAAATGGGAGCAGGAAAGGTAGGGAAACAAAGGTATTGATCGACACCCGACACGCTCGACGATGAGAGGATGCAGGCAGCTCGGATTTCCTTGCGCTGCACGCTCAGCAACGCGAAGAGCATCGCGAGTTGGTGCTGGGAGGTGTGTTCGCCGAAGCTTGTCTCCGGAGTTGACACATGCAAGCGTTTAAGCATTGAAATCGATTCCGTTCGATCAAAACAGGGTGATCACCATCCTCCGAACCACGAAACAAGAACGAGCGTGAGCCAAAGCGCTGCAGACGGCGTCGGGTTCAGCGTTTTCGAGTCGTCGACACATGAGCTGCTCTGCGCCGGCACGCCATGTCGCATCGAGTACGAAGATCTGCGACTTCGACGGCGAGAGCGCAGCAGAGCCCACGCGACCTACCAGCGATTCAAGCCTCTGCCCTCGCGGATGCGAGAGATCATATCACTTTCACTCAATATGGCGTCGGTATCCACGCTGCATCCTGTGTTCTCGCCAAGGACCCTAAGAAGAGTAAACCAGATTTCCTGTGGAGTCAGCCACTGCATCGCTCTCATCGCATCGACAGATACTTCAAGCGATGCACTCTTCGCGTGGGGGATTGGGATCTATGGTCAGCTTGGACTCGGCGAGCAGCAGCGCGCAGACACGATGGCGCCGGTGCATGTGACCGCACAGCTTCAGGACCGGATACGGTCTACTGAAGCAACAGGCTTGACAAAAGTGAGGTGCGGTCCGTTCGCCTCCTACGTGTTCTTCGAAAACACCTCGGATATGTGGCACTGGGGGCTGCTTCCGTCAGGCGTTGATGGCGATAACAGTACCGACAAGTTCGTGCTCCAAGGTGTTCCGGCACCGTTTCTCATGGTTGAAGACGGTGTCGAGCTGATTGATGTCGCTGCTGGTTTGGAGCACGTGATACTTTTGTCAGCGTCGGGGCAAGTTTACTCGTGGGGATATGGCTTACACGGACAGCTCGGACTCGGCCATGGTAGAATCAAGGTCGTGAATCAATGTGCCCAGCGAGTCGACTTCTTCCACACCTCGCACGTCTCAATCAGAGCGATCAGTTGTGGTTGGCACCATACGCTCGCGCTTACAAGTGGCGCCGTTGTTTACGCGTGGGGCAGCAACCGATTCGGAGCATGCGGGGCGGCAACCAAGTTTCACGAGTACTTTTTGCCGGTGTCTGTTGCACTCCCTTTACTTCCAGCTTTGCAGCTGTGTGGGGATGGCACCGATACTGACGCCACAAGGTGCTTGATCAGTTGCTCTGGAGACACTTCTGTTCTTACAATACGGCTTCGCAGTACTGGCACTTTTGCGGCAGTGTTTGCGTGGGGTGTTTGCTCTGTCACCGCGTCAGCTCTGACGCCGTTCGAGGTATCAGGAGTTCAGTGGCACACTCGACTTACGGATTGTCGCGCAGGTATGGGTGCCTTGCAATGGTCGTATGAAGCAGGCAGTGCGAACAGGGAGCAGTGTTGCAGACATTGTCCTCCGCTGTTGCAAATCCAACCCGAAAAGTTCCCATCGCACAAAGTTCTCCAAGTTGGTGAGGTTCTGGTGCTGAGATTGAGCCGAATCGGCTGCAACGACTGTGTGTGCCATGAGAGACTCCACCATGACGAACTGATTGTGCGGCATATACCAAGTTCATTCCTACAAGACGTTGAGTGTAAGAGTCTCGGACAGATCATGCAGCTCATAGGCGTCGGATCGAGCTCGGATGGCAGCTCAAACGACTTCGAGGTGATACTGCAAGCGACGGCAGCTGGTGATTCGGGGATCTTGTTGTCATACGCTGGAACTCCAGTGTTGGGGAGTCCAGTCCAAGTGCGGGTGCAACCTCAAGAACAAGAACATGAAGGACGAGACCCCACTACTTCATGTAACCACCATCAGTGTGCCATTGTGCATGCAGCCAGTATCATTGCGGAGAAGACCCAGGATTCGCTACATCTACAACCGCTATCACTCGCAGATCTCCGATGGACCCCAACTTCTGCAAATCGAGTGCGGATCTGTGCAAACGACACGCTCGTGCTGCTGATAGAGTCGAAGCATTGTGCCATAGAACACAGAATTCAAGTGCTGAGCATGTTTGGCAGCAGTATCGACGCTGAGGTCTGCTATCTGGGCGTAGTGGCCGATATTCAGCAGCGCAGACAAATGATATGTGCAACAGTTCGGGTTTCGCAGATCGGAGCATTCACCGTCGCATCAACAGGCTTGACAACAACAGGCTTGGGATCGACACCGGAGCAATTTGGCCGAAGTGTTAAGCTACTAGAGTTGGTGTGCTTGATGGGTCCGGTCCAGAGGTTTCGTCTCCTGGAGGCAAACGCAGGGTTCATCGAGAGACACATGCTCGGATCAAGTGCTGCTACTGATGCTGATATCAAAAGTGATCGCGCCTCGATTCGTGCTCGGTTTTCAGCTTTCATCTCCATTTTGCTGGAGAAAAAGGCGCTCCGGGATGTAGTCGCAAATACTCCGTTGTCGAGCACAGCTGACGTCGAGAGGGCGGTCGACTGGGATTTCGATTGCGAAGAAGAGAACCGTTTGCTGTTGTGCAGTCGACAAGAGGACCCTTTCGTACTCTGGAGGACGTCGCTTTGTCCAATGCAAGAGATGAATTCGCTTAACCAGCGTCAAGCAAGAGGACACTGTGGTTTTTGGGATGTGATGCCGAGGTGGACGGCTAACACTCCAGCCACAATCGATCTCTCGCTCGTCGTTGTGCGCGCCCAAGGAGTGGATGTGAACAGTGGCGACGCTTT
>JAASFZ010000356.1:0-19470 GCA_023334075.1 Globisporangium nunn | reverse complement strand
GATCTCAAGGTGGCGCAGTTGCTGGATATTCGCAGCCAAGTGACGCCCGCTAGCAGCAGCAGCCGCAGCAGCAGCAGCAGCAGTCGGCGGCTCCGCAGTCGGTTCCGAGGACCTCGCGCGAGCCGAGGTCTCTCTCTCTCTTAGAGTATTTATCCTGCTACAATATGCACCACCAGTATATCGTTCGTCATCGATTGTCGTTTCATTGTTTCTATTTCTTAGTGCAGCCTTCGCAGCCGCTGTGGATGTCGCTGCACTTGCTCCACGAGCTGCACCATGAGTTGCTTGGCTGCCAGCGTCTGTGCCACCAACTCCTCGGTCTTTTCGAGTCGCCCCAGCAGTTCCACCTCCAGCTCCGCTAGCAGCTCCGTCGCGCTCAGCTCGGTATCCGGCGGAGACTCGGCGCCACCCTCGTGCGGCTGTCCTCCCGACAGCTCCGAGTTGCTCCGCCACTTGCTCAACTTCGCATCCATGCTGCGCGCGCCGCCGGAGATCTCGGCGAAGCCGAGCCACGCAGCGTCCAGCGTGGACATGAGTTGCGCGTTCCGAACTGCGAGGCTCCGCCCTGCCGCGGCAGGTGATGCAGTTACTGCGTAGCTGTCGCCACTCTCGGGATCGATGCTCGTGCTCGAGCTGCTGTGGTGCGCCAGACTACTGCGGGTCAGCGCATGACGCTGCTGCATCTCAGAGAGCGCATCTTCGTTGAGATTGTTGTCGAGGCTGAGACTCGAGCGCAGGCTGCTGGCACTGCTGCTGTTGCTGTTGAGCTGCTCGTCGAGCTTGCGGGGCTGCTGTGATCGCAATGCCATGCCGCTCTTCTGTCGCTGCTTGAGCAATACGGAGAGGCTATCGTCGTCCACCGCAAAGTTGGAACAGGACAGTGGGGACAAACTCTGGGATGGATCGTCGCTCTCGCCCAGCTTCTGGTCCTTCCGCTTGTGTCGTGGTACCGCAGCTTTCGGGCTCGGTCTCCCGCTATCGATCTCCCCGCTGTGTCGAATGGGACTCGCTGCGTAATGTGACCCCGCAACTGCATTGCCATCAAGTCCGCCGTGCAGGCTCCCGGTGCTGCTTGCGTTGTTCGAGGGGTCGAGCTGCTGCTTCGCTCGCCTGGGCTCTGGTCTCTTGTCTCGTCGAGCTACGATTCCCGATGGTGACACTTCTGCCTGCTGCTGCGGCGGCTGAGACTTGAGTCCGTTCGGAGGCTCAGTGCCATTCGGAGAGACCTGGATCTCCTTCTTCACCTTCGATTCCGTGCCTTTGACGAGCGACTTGAGCTGCGCGTCCTGCGGTCGCAGCGACGACAGCAGCCCTCTCCGCGCCTCGTTTCGACGCGTGTAATCCCACCACCTCTTCGACACGAGGAACACAACTCCGCCGGTTGGCATCGACAGCGTGGCGGGCGTGCTCTGGGGCTCGACCTGACGGCCACGATATACCACCGCCATGGTCGCGGCGTCGGCATGGCACTTCTTGCACATCTGTAGCAGCAGCTGTGCGAACGGCGTCTCTCGCGGCACATTACTCAGTACACACTGCGGCAACTGCTGCTGCTGTACGGCGCGCGTCGGCCCGGAGAAGATGCCGAAGCGGATTGAGAGTGTCGTGCCCTTCCGCGAGCGCAAGCGAAAGCGCTCAAGGCAGTCGCGCGCCGTTCGCGCGACCTGCACGCCAGTGTCTCCGGCGTGGAAGACTCGCGCGAGTGGCGCTTCGATATCCTCGAGATAGAGCTCAGGCGGCACGCGGCGCTGCACGGCTTCGATCTGCGCGAGATCACACACACCGTTGAGCAGCTCGCGCACGAGCGCGCTGAGTAGCGCTGTCGCGTTGTACGAGAGCGTGAACGCCGGGTGCGCGCACTTGAGCACCGTCGCGAAGTCCACGTCCGTGAACGGGTCATCTTCGCGCTTCTGCCACTCGGCGCGCGTGCGCTCGTGCATGCGAATGAGCTCTTCCTCGCTGGCTACGCTGTCACCACTGCCTACACCACTTCGCAGATGTTTGGCGTCCGGCGTGGCGATGAGGCGTCGCTCGTAGAGCGCGCGAGAGGTTGAGTCGTCCAGGAAGAACTCGAGCACAAGCGCCGCGCCTTCGACTCGCTCTAGCAGCTGCGCAAAGTCCTCGTGGCTGCGCAGCGCCACCTGGATGTGGCTCACCGTCACCTTGGTGTCCTGAATGCGACAGAGACGGCATGCGACAGCTCGGTGTCGTCCATTAGCGGCTGAGGTTGAGTGCAAGCATGTGAAGATGGCAGTAGGCCAGGAGGCGACAGGAACGCACCAGTGGCGCGACGCCCGCTGCGGCCTCTTCGTGCACGCTCTTGATGATGACGCCGAAGAGCGCGTCGCACAGCGCTTCGACGGATGCGGTGCAGTACACCGCGGCTTCAGGCTGGCACACAGCACACCGCAGTCGAGCGATTGGTTAGCCTCCTATTGTACTCGTGCATCTTCCGCCTGATCGCCAGCTGCTGCGCAATTCGGTGGCCATGCAACGCACATCCACGAGCACATCGAGCCCTTTGGCGAGCGTGTCCTTGAGCGGCCGGAAGTCGAGCGCCAGGCGCCGGTGCAGCGCGCGCACGCGGCGCTCGTACTCGGGCGTCGCCTCGAACCGCATGACGGTGATGACGATGACGATGACGACGACGACGACGATGCAGAGAGGAAGGTTTGCCAGGTCGAGCTGCTGGTAATAATAGCGTCATGCATAGTCCATGGCCCTGAGCAGGTGGCTCGCCGTCCGAGTCCTGCGCGCTCTGCGACCTGCACACAGGTGGTGGCGACCCGAGCGGGAGCGGGAGCGGGAGCATCCGGTCAGCAGCGCAGCCGCCACCAAGACTGGAGCAAGAGCGGGAGCAAGCAGGTGCAGCTGTCAGCTCCGGCGGCACCCATTGACCTGCATGCCGGTTGGTGGCGAGTCGCGTGTCGTTCTGGTTCATTGCGGTCACCAACTGACTACCGCCATGTAACTGAAGATTCGCAGCAAAGACTTTGCTTGCTCTATCTTGTGTGCGAATCGTGCGCGAATCTTCCTTGTGAAACACTACTCGTGGCAGTAGCCAAAAGTGGAGCTCCTCAGCGACATCTCCTCATTCGTCGACTTGCTGGCAGCTCCACAGGTGTCCACTCCCTTCCTCTCCTCCCGCCCTCATGCCGCTCCTTACGACCGCGCTGCGCCGCCACGCGCCGCCGCTTGTCCGGCGCTTCGGTTCCGCCGCCCGCTCCGCGCGCTGCGATCCGGCGCTCGTGGTGTTCGATAAGGACGGCACGCTCATCGACTTCAACCTCATGTGGGGTGGCTGGGTTGAGTCGCAGGCGTGGCGCGTGGAGATGACGACGAGCCTGCCCGTGCGCGAGAAGCTCTTCGATGCGATGGGCTACGACTGGATTCGCCGCTCCATCCGCAGCAAGGGCGCGCTCTGCTGCACACCCATGGGTGAGCTCTACAAGCTCGCCGTGCGCGTGCTCGTGAACGAGGGCATGGCGCACGACAAGGCGGACGCCGTCATCCAGCAGTGCTGGTCGATGCCTGACCCCGTGACTACGAGCCGCCCACTCGCCGACATCGGCGCGCTCTTCCGCACCATCAAGCACATGGGCATGAAGATCGCCGTGTGCACCACGGACGACCGGCAGGCTACAATCGACACGCTCAAGCACCTCCAGCTTGACCACATGGTCGACGCGCTCGCATGCGGTGACGACGGGCTGCCAGCCAAGCCCGCGGCCGAGCAGATCTGGACTATCTGCCAGTCGCTCGGCGTGCAGCCGCACAACACGATCATGGTCGGCGACACGTCCACCGACATGCTGCTGGGGCGCAACGCTGGCTGCGGGCTCTCGATCGGCGTCATTGGCGGCGCGTCGTCGCTCGAAGACCTCGCACAGGACGCCGACATCCTTGTCCCTTCGATTGACAAGGTGACCAAGGTGCTCTTCCAGTACGGACAGCAGGCGCGGCGCCACAACGACAGCGAGTGAGCGACCGCTACTACGTCACGTCACTTCCCCACCCCACTCTATTCACCACTTTCGCTCCATAGATGCTACTCCGAACACACGCAAATCTTAGACCCTGGCACGTGCTGCCTCCCTCTCTGCCTCCTCTCGCTGATCACTCTTCTTATCACAGCTCTACGAGGACCAGCGCGAGGTTGTCCTGCGAACCGCGCACGTAGCTCTCCACGAGCAGGCTCTGCGCCATCGCGTCCAGGTCGGCCGCAGCCTCGTTTCCGTTTGCCCGCCGCTCCTGCACGAACCGGAGCACGTCGGCGTTCGTCATCGTCTCCCACAAGCCGTCGCTTGCAACCACAAGCACATCGCCCGCGCCTCCTTCTCCTGCTGCTGCTGACGACGACACGTTCAAGTGGAAGATCGACGGCTCTGCAGACACGAACTGCCGCAGGTGCTGGTCTCCGATGCTGCGTGAGACCGCCAGCTGGCCGACGACGCGCCAGAGCCCCGCGAAGCTCACGAAGCCGCCACTCGACTCGATGCGAGCACGCTCCTCGTGCGCGTTCGGCCAGTGGTCCACGGACAGCGGCGCGACCTCTTGCACCCCGCCAGCTCCGACAAGCGCGATGGCGCGCGAGTCACCCACGTTCGCGCTCACCAGCCGCTGCTGCGCGCGGAAGTAGAGTACAACCGTGAGCGTACAGCCGGAGAAATCACGCCGCTCACCTTCGCTCTCTGCAGATGACCCCACGAGGTCGAGGAACCCGCTGTGGAGCTCCAGGAACGTCTGCCGCAGCGCCGTGCGCTCGGCGAACTCGCGTTCCGCAGCTGTCACCGTTGCTCCGCTTGCCATTAGCGCCGCCGCGAGGTTCGTTGACAAGATGCGGAGCAAGTTCTTGACAACGAACGTCGCCGCGCGCGTCCCAAGGTGCCCATCCGAGACCGCGTAGAGCTCAAAGCCGAGCTGCACGTTCGCGTCCACGACCAAGAAGTCCTCCATGTACTTCTTGCGACCCTGGAAGAGCGCGACGCCGACGCTGTGCCGGCGCTGTTGTTGGCGCTGTTGTTGACGCTGGTTCACCAGGAACGCCGCCGTCTCCGTCGCGACGGCGACCTCCAGTGCGTGCGCGTCGAAGACGCAGAAGCGCGTGCCCGCCGCCGCGCCGTGCTTGCGTGCGACGAGGTGCTGCTCGCAGGCCGCGACGGTCGAGAAGCTTCGCCGGCAGTGCGGACACGCGAACGCGCTCGGGAGCTCGTACCGCTCGCGTACGACGCACGCCATCTCATTGTCGCGCGCCTCTTGTGCCGCCAAGTAGGCTTCGTGCACCGCGAGCTCCTGGCGCGTGGCGAAGCTGCGTCCGGACTTGCGGCACACGTATGCGCCGCGGAAGAACGCGTGCTCGAGTGCCTGCGCCGCCGAGATGCGCTGCGCCGGGTGCCACTGGAGCAGCTTCCAGAGGAGGTCGAGTCCCCATGGGTCCGCGAGTCCTTTGTGCAGCGGGTCGCGCTCGATGACCGTGAGGTTGAACTGCCCGAAGTTGCAACCGTCGGCGGACACTGCGTAGTTGCTCCAGAGCGCGCGCAGCTGGTGCGGCGGCGGCTGGAAGATGCAGAACTCGCGGCTGAGCACGTGCAGCAAGTAGCTCTTGCGCTTGGTCTGGTCGTCCTTGGCGCGCAGCTGGGCGTCGAGCTTGGCGCGCGCGCGCGCCGAGATCATGAACACCTGCGGCGAGCCGAGCAGCAGCTCGAGGAAGACGACGCCGACAGACCAGAGGTCGTACGCGCGCGGGAACGCGTAGTCGTACGGCTGACCGAGGTCGCTGAAGAGCACCTCCGGCGGCTGGTACTCGCGCGTTTCTTCCGCTTGGCTCGGACCGCGCGGGTAGAGGTGCCGGAGCGTGAAGGCGTCGACGGCCGAGCCGAAGTCCGCGAGCTTCACCACGGGCGCGCTCTGGTCGTCGCCGATGCTCACGAGGATGTTGGATGGCTTGATGTCGCGGTGTGTGATGCCGCGCGCGTGGAGGGCGGCCACGCTCTGCAGTAGCTGGCGCAAGATCTCGCGGAAGACGCTCTCGCCGGCGGCGGCCGTGCGCAGGCGTCGCCAGAACGGCGACGGCTCGAAGATCACGCCCGAGTGCGGCGCCTCGCGCTTGGCGTACAGGTAGTGGCGCAGCGAGACGCCTTCGTCGTGGAACACGAGCCAGAGCTCCTGCTGCTGGGGCTGCGATGACTCGGTGGCAGTGGCCGGCGGCTCCCAGAAGAAGTGCTCGACGAAGCGCGCGACGTGCGGCTCGCCCGCTAATAGGCGGCCGAAGTGCGCCTCGCGCAGCCCCATGGACACCATCTGCGCGCCGTGCTCGAGGAACAGGCGCTTGAGTACGAAGCGGTCGGTGTCAATCCCACCAGCAGTAGCGGCGCGGCGCGTAGCCTTCCATACTTCGCCGTGGCTGCCGGCGTCGAACTTGGTCCGGAGCCGGTAGTTGGCGTTCACGTAGATGAGCTCGACGTCCTCGAGCTGGCACTGCGGCGGCGAGGGGCACGCGAGGCAGCGTCAGCCATCCGCAGTCGCAGCTGCTGCTGCAGCAGCGTAAATCCCGTCCGACGCACCTGATACTCGAGCGTGGGGCCATCCGTTGTCTGCGCCACTTGCGAGCCGCCCTCGCGCGGCGAAGGCGGCGCCAGCGGCAGCGCGCATGTCTGCTGCTGCGAGGAGTGGGGCGGCCCCACAAGCTCCAGCGAGCTGCTCTTGCTGCTGCTGCTGCTGGTGCTACTAGTGCTGCTGTCGTCGCCGTCGCTGTAGTCGTCGCGGCGGCAGACGCCGAGCAGCGCGGCGCGCTCCACCAGCTCGTAACCCTCAACCGTCGCGCCTGGAAGCAGCGGTTGTGCGACTGCCAGGCAGTCGGCGGGCCGCGAGGACACCGGGCGCGCCCACGCGCGGTCGGCCAGCAGCGCGCGTCGCTGCTGCTGCTCGGCGGTCGCCGTCGACGCAGCTGCGCGGTCGCCACTGGCGAGCAGCAGCAGGAAGAGGAAGAGGAGGGCTACTCGCATGCACACTTAGTAACTCACAGTAGTACAGTGTGGAGATCTGGGCAGCGCTCGAAGGAATCAATCGGTTGTTCGTTCACCCACTAGCCCACCACACATCGTAACTCTCACACTATGCCCCGAGTCTGCTGCCGCCGACCTGCTCGTTCGTTCTTGCGGCCGCCGCCCGCCGCCGCCGCGTCGTTGTCTGAAAGCACGCGGCACTCGTGCGTCCTCCTGCGCGACCTCAAAACTGGCGCCTCGGCGGGCGGGCGGGCGGCCACCACCATCAGTCGAGTCTCTATGCACTGCCTGCCCACTACACGCCTTCAGCCGCTCGCTCAGCTCTCCTCGAACGTGTCTTCGTCGTCCGTGTCGCCCTTGTCGGCTCCTGCGCCACCGCCGCCAACCGCAGCGGCGGCGACTTTAGCCAGCGCGGGCGCGTCCTCCTCTGGCTCCGAGTCCTCCGTCTTCGCGCTGCTATCAAGCATCTTGACGTCCGCTGCGGCCGTCGGCGTCGCGGTGTCGTCGTTGTCGTACCCCATATTGTAGTACACCGTGTACGTCTCCTGCGCCTTCTGCTGAATGATGGCGTTCCAGTGCTGCGCGCTAGCTCGCCGCAAGAACGGCTTAATGACGTCGAACATGGCCTGCGCCACCTTCTCGTACTCGTTCATGATCCGCAGGCATGCCGGCGAGTTCCAGCACGAGATCGCGCGCTCCGCGACCTGAAACTGGTCGCTCACCATGCAGTTGCCGAGGCGCCGCGCGAGCTTGAGCGCAATGTGGTCGAAGTCGGCCTCAGCGAGCACGTGCTCGAGCAGCTCCTCGAACTCGACGATGAACACGACCTCCTTGAAGGAGTTGCCCACGGGCCAGTACTTGAGCAGCCCGCGCACAATCGGCGTGAAGAGCGCGTGGTCCTTCGACACGTACTGGATCATGCAGTACGCGAGCTGCTGGTGATACGAGATGAATGCCGGCGTCGAGTGAAGCGGGATGAGTGCGCGCTCAAGCAGCGTCACGTGCTCCTGCTTGATCGGGCACGCGAAGCCGTTCACGATGCTCCCGAGAATCTCGAGCAGCTCGGCCACGCCGAAGTGGCTCGCGCCCTCATAAATATACTCGTAGAAAGAGTGCGCGATCTCCTTGCGGATTGCCGACCGCCGCTGCGTGAGCTTGTAGTACAGTCGGTGCAGCACGCCCTTGAGCACCTGTCGCTCGCGGAAGGACGGCGTCTTGAAGAGGTTCACGAGCTGCGCGATGAAGCGCAGTGAGAAAAAGTCTTTGCGCGCGTGCTTCTCGAGCTTGTCGATGTGCTCGATCGTCTTGAGCAGCAGGTCGTAGCACGCCGAGAGCAGCCCCCAGTGCTGCTCCTCCGTCGTGTACTCCGAGTACTTGTCGAGCGGGTTCTCACCTAGCGGGCCGCCGCCGCCGTCGTCAGCGCTCGGCTCCTCGACAAAGATGTTGGCCGGCCCCGCGGCCTGCGGTGACTGGAACGGTCGGAAGATGTAGCACCCGACCGCGTGCAGCAGCTCTACGTACAGCTGCGGGTCCGCGAGAATGAGCGGGAACGCGTCGCAGTAGCTGTTCAGGTCGCAGAGCGTCGTGAGGCGCCGCTCGTTCAGCTCGAAAAGGTCGGCCGCTGAGCGCGCCAGGTCCTCGCTGCGCGGAAGTGCGAACGCCACCTTTTGCCGGAAGTAGTACGTGCGCTTGTAGGGCACTGCGTCCTCGAGCGCGGGCGTGTCGAAGAGCTGGTCGACCGGCCCGGAGAGCAGCAGCATCTTCCGGTCAGCCGTCGTCGGCATCGCGGCCGACGTCAGGCTGCTCATCCACACGTTCAGGTCCGCCTCGCTCTTAGCCATCAGGTAGACCGGCCGGTAGCCCTACAGCACCAATCAGGCAGTCAGCATCTATTAGGAAGAAGAAGAGAGAGAAGAGAAGAGAGAGAGAAGGCGCGCACCGGGTGGCAGATCTCGAAGCAGTTCTGGCGTTTGAAGCGCGCCGAGTCGACCGGCGTGATTTTCACGCCCTGCGTTTCATCGTCGTTACCACCAGCAGCAGCCGTGTGAGAGGTGCGCCTGCCGATATCTTTCGCCCAGCATTCGAAAGGGAAAAAAGCAAAGCACACGCACCAGGAGCGGGATGACGCCGCGCGGGTACGTGTCTTCGCCCGACTGTAGCAGAGATAAAGAGGTTGGAAAGAATAGCGACCACGCTATTTGTCTGCACGCACGCACGCACCGTGCCCGAGACGTAGTAGAAGAGCGAGTGGCCCTTGAGCACCATGAGGCGCTTCTTCCACGTCTTGAAGTGGTTGGCCTGCTTGATGAGCACGCCGCTCTTGGCGATCGGCGCCTGGAAGTCTTCGAGGTAGTGCTGCTGCTGCTGCTCGTGGTGATGGTGATGGTGGTGGTCGCTCTGATTGCTGCCGGCGGCGAACGGTAGGATGAGGCTCGGGCGCTTGGAGAGGATGCTCTGGTGCGACGAGCCTGCGGGTCGCACAGTCACACATAAGACGGTCGGTTCAGCTCCGATGAGATCCGAGACGAGAAGAGCGTGACGACAATCACTCACCGCCGCTGTCCTCCGGCGCGCCGCGCGAGAACGGCAGGTTTCCGCTGAAGCTGTGGGTCTTGGGCAGCGGGCGGCCGTCGGCCACGGGGCTGCCGCCCGCGCTGCCGCTGCTCGTGGTGCTCGAGGCCGGCGGCTGCGCGGCGCGGTGCGAGCCGCCGGAGGAGCCGATGGATGACACGATGCTGCGGAAGAAGCTGCCGCGCTCCTTGGGCGGCTCGCGCTCGCGGGCCGACATGGCGACTGGCGAGAGTGTGGCGCGCGAGCTGAGGTGAGGGACGACCAGCGACCGGCGAGCGAGCGAGCGAGCGACCTGCGCGGCGGGCGTGGGGAGAAATGAGCTCCGAGCGGCCCCTTGCGGACGCAACAAGTCGAAATTTAGAGAAAAGCAGCCCACTGACTCTCCCTCACACGAATCATACAATGCGTCATATGCGGGAAAAGTGCGGCACAAAGCACATGCTGGTTGTACTGGTAGATAGCTCGAGGAATTATGCGCCAGAAGGTTCGCCACAAAATGTCCAGGTGCGACAGCAATTCCGAATTTTGAGAGTGGGACGTGAGCGAGTGAGTAACAACTTGGCGAACAATCACGAGAATTTCAGAAATCACGAGGATTTCGCTTATCATGTTAGTGTACTGCACGCCGTCGGTGAACGTCCTCAGCTTCGTGTCGAAGGTGGCGGTGCCATGTCCTTCAGCGTCAAGGAGGGCGAAGACAAGATGCCGATCGCGGAACTTGCTCGCCTTGTAGGTCTTGAGCCTGGGCTCGTGGGAACTTGGCGAACAATCACGAGATTTCATGAAATCACAAACTCTGATCCCACCTCAAAAACATCCGCCTCGATCAAGTCTGAAGCTGAGCGCACGCTCAGCTTTGGTCTTCCAACGTGAACACTCTTGACCGCACTCTTTAAACCTATGTGGCTACCACCACCACCTCCTCCTCCTCCTCCGAGGATCCCACATCGGAGCATCAAGTGCGGCCACCTTGCAGCGACCAGATTCGAGCCAGAGCTCCAATTGATTGAGGCGGTGCTGGCATCTCGTGTGACGACACACTGAACAACGACACAGGCGATCGAGCAGATCCTCGCGCTGGGGACAACAGACTAACGTCCGTAGGAGCGGCGCATGCTGCGTCGAACACATTTGCCGCTGTCGCCGGTGGTCTTCAACGAGTGCGTGTGTGAATTGGATCGCAACTAACCCCGAACGAGTGGCAGCACGAGCACATGGTTGGCCGGAAGGCTTGAGCAGCGAAGAAGAGGCCAACCGACCGACCCAGCGCGAGATGCTGTCGAGCGAGAAAAGGCGCGTGTCGCGAACCGGGAGATGACTTCGTCGAGCGTCACGGGTCTCACGAAGTCGCAAGGCATCGCGAGTAAGCATGAAAGTGAGCGTCAGCAAAAGCGACAGGAACGCGATCCCAGACGCCAGTCAAAAATGCGAATGTAGCTCCTCGAGACGGACGTGGTGCTAATCATTCCGTGCACACGACCAACCTGGTTTTGGAGGGCGGTCGTAGCTCTTATGCAGTGGTGGTGTTGACAGTCTCGCAGGTGATTCCACGTGATGAGCTGTTCGGGATGGTACTGCGGCACTGACGCTGTGGAGATGCAAGCGTCTGTAAGGAAAGGGAGCTATTGTATACGGACAGGTCACACTTCCCTTGTTTAAAGGACGTCAACAGATCAAGCTTCAACTGGTCAGCTTGCCGATGCCACCCCCGATAACAACCTCGTCCGCATTGATGCCGTAGCAGAGCCCCGTCTCACAGAACTTGCGCGAGAGCACGAGCTCGGCGTCGCGGCCGCGTGCGCGCACCGCCACCCGCGTGGGCAGCCGCGTGTCGAGCCACTGGAGCTCCAGCAGCACGTGTGGCAGCCCGAACGCCGGGTAGTCGCCCGCCTGTCGCTGCGCCAGCGCCTGCAGCGCCTCGGCTGTCCACACGTGGCGCCGCTGCGTCAGCGGCACGAGCAGCCGTCGCCGTCGCCCATCGCGGAACTGCTGCAGCTCCAGCTCCGCCTCGCCCAGGCACTCGTTCATCGCGCACGGATCACAGTTCACCACGCTCACCTTGATGGTGCGTTGCGGTGCCGCCGCCGCCCCACTTGTCGCGGCTGCTGATGCCGATACCGCGCCGCCGCCGCCGCCGCCGCCGCCGCCGCCGCCACCGAACAGCTCCTTCTCGAGCAGCGGAAACTCTACTAGCTCGTCCCAAATCGGGTTCACCGCCCGCCGCTTGACGCTCGTCGAGTGCCGGAACAAGCTGCCGACGCTCAGCACGCAGCACGGATCGAGGAACGCGGCGCTGCCCGCGCGCGACCGCAGATTCTGCGCCTCCACGACGCGCACATGCATCTCGTTCGGCGCCGCCGTCACTTCCTTGCCGAACCGGTCCTTCGTGTCTACGCCCGTGATGGTGGCTTCGACCCACCGCCCGAACTTCTTGGACGCCAGTAGCACGGGCATCCCGACCTCGAAGACCTTGACGGGCGTCGGGTCCATGACCACGGCGCGCTCGTTGGGCGCCAGCCAGGCCTCGTCGCTCGCGCCGAAGCCGTCACCGAGCTGCCGTCCGCCGCTGAAGTTCACCTTGATGCGGCCGTTCTTGACCCACATCACCGTACCTTCACGCCACTCGCCAGCCTGGTCGGCTGCGAACCTGCTCGGGTGTTCCAGTGACGACAACGATGACGATGACATTGTTGGTACGCCGTCGTGGCTCGTAGTTCCGGTCACGCGGCGGCGCCGAAGGTGGTTCCCGGTAGACCCTGCTGCCCCAACTGCTGGGGCCGGCGCTCGCGAATCTTCGGTGCCGAGAAGATCGACCGTGAAGAGCGACGTCGGGTCCGAGGCTGGCAGCAGACTCGCTGGCATGCCCATGTCGCTTTCGAGCGGCTTGCGGGACGCGGGCAGGTGGCTGCTGCTGCTGCTGCTGCTCACGAGTACGGTCTCGCCGATCAGGCGCACGGACTTGCGCAGGTTATGGCGCAGCTTGCGCGAGTGCGCGACGACCTTGACGCTCGTCTCATTCGAGATATCGCTCTTCTTCCAGTACACGAGCAAGCAGATGGCGATACCGATGTTCTCGAGCGAGCAGAATGCCACGAGCCGCTCGGCCGCCGTCAGGCACTGCGCCGGGCCGTAGCGCGCCTCGGAGATCTCGCAGTCACTAAAGAATGCGTCGAACTGGCCACTCACGTATACGAAGAGCGCGGGCACGACGACCTGCGCGACCGCGATCTCGAACATGAAGGCGCCAAGCCACGGCCCGATGCCGACCGTGCGCCGCGGCACGGGCCGCTTGCAGTCGATCGTCATCTTGATCGCGTCGAAGCGCAGCGCAACGGCGTTGCGGCCGAAGGAGCACAGACAGCAGAACGGCCAGACCACCGAAAACATGATCGTGTACGAGAACTGAATCGCCAGATGCAGCAGGTCGCCGAATGGGCTGTACGTCGGCATGGACGACTCCTCCAGCACCCGGTCGGCCGTGTAGTTGTAGTTGCGGCACTGCCACTGCGTGATGAGGCGGATCCGAAGGCTCTTGCCGCCCGCGTCCTTCGGTGACCCGGACTCGGTGGGTGCCGCGGCGTCCCAGAGCCCCCGTAGACAACCCGTCTCCTCGATGTTGCGCGTGACGCGGTCGATCCAGTCATAGCTCGTGAGTTGATGCGAGTCGAGGTCGTCCTTCGAGAGCCCGCTGCAGATCTCACTCATGTAGTGATCGTGGCTCGAGATGCTGTGGAAGAGCTCGCGCACGGCGACGTCCAGCTCCTTGGCGGGAATCGGCTCGCGCTCGGCAAGCATGCGACTCACCTCGTCCCGGCCCACTTGCTGTGGCTCCCCCAAGGGTAGCCACCGATCGGTCTCGCTGAACAGGCTGTACTCGCCGTACGACGACGCGTCGAGCACCGAATCGAACTGCGCCATGTCGCCGGCAGGGGCCACGCCTCGGCGCGCGCTCGCCGCGGCCGCCGCCTTCGTCTTGCCCTTCTTGAGCGCGCTCGAGAGACGCTCGCGCTTGACGTGGTATGAGTCTCGCGCACGGATGAGGGCGCGCCGCAGCAGGTATGGTACGAACGTGTTGATGACGAGGTTGAGCGCCTGCGTGACGATCATGGGCGTGACGAACGCCGAGTCCATGCTGATGAGGCCGTCGACCCAGTAGCGGCTGAAGTGGATGTTGTTGTTGAGCGAGAAGACACCGCTGCTGTCCACGTGCGCCTGCACAAAGTGTTGCACGTCCTCGCCGTTCGGCACGTACACGAACGCCAGGAGAAAGAACCAGTAGAAGTACCCGACCCAGTTGAAGAGGAAGATCTTCTCGATACAGCGCTTCTCACGCTCCTGCTCTGTCGGGTAGTTCTCCCACCGGTTGAACGCCAGCGCGATGGACTCAAAGATCGCGAGGAAGACGATGTCGAGCGTCAGCCCAAGCACGATGCCCTGCACGAGCACGTAGAACCAGCGCGCGGTGCCGAGGATCCCACGCTCCGTGCGGAAGCAGCCCACGAGCGGCGCGTTGCACCGGTAGTAGTTCCGGTCGAACGTGCTCACATCGCAGTACTGCGTGCAGCTCTTGATGCGCTTCATGAAGAGGTACGACTTACCCTGTGCGAAGAGCTCGTTGCAGTGCGCGATGCAGCCGCCACTGACGCCGTCCGGCGACACGGCCGTGTCAAGAAACTCGGGGCACCGCGGGTCCGTGCACATGGGCGTCATCACCGCGATGATGTACCACTGCACGTAGACGCCGACAAAGGCGAAGAGCAACACGAGACAGACAGTACAGAAAACGGCGAAGATGGCATACTTGGGCCAGCGCCGGCGGTAGTCGTACGTCTTGACCTCGACGTAGTCCGGTGGCTCGCCCTCGCCAGCGACGTTGATCGTCTCGACGACGAAGTCCCGGAACTCGAAGTTGGGCTGCGGCACCTCGGTAGTGCCGAGCAGGTTCCACTCAACGAGGAGCGAGTTCTGGTACCGCTTCCAGCGCTTGAGGAAAGACGGCGCCCAGATGAAGGCGACACAGAGCCCGTAGACGCCGAGCGCCTTGACGTACGACCGGTAGTGGAGCCAACGCCAGAAGAGCCAAAGCATCACGCCGGCGTTGAGCGGGTACACGAGCGCGGCGTTGTAGAGTCGCACGAAGGCCGTGAAGAAGGCGATGCGCAGTCCGAAGTAGTCCTTGACGCGCAGCAGGAAGAGCCGCTTCGTGGACGCCGAGTGAGTCTCCTTGGACCATGTCGAGAGGATGAAGTCGGTCATACTCGGGTCGTGCAGCGGGAACACGTCGCGCACGACCGGGTCGAGGTTGCCCTCGATCCCGCGCAGCCCGACGCCCGGCGGCTTGTCGCTCGCGCTGCGTGTGAGGATGGACGCGAACGCCGCCACGCGATCGGACGCGGGCATAGTCTCGCCGTGGTACTCGTAGTCGTCGCCGACGCTGCGCGAGTCCTCTTCGGCGTGATTCTCGATGATGCGCTCCATGGCCATGAGCTTGTCCTCGCGCGCGAGCAGCCACAGCGGCGCGCTGAGTAGCAGCACGACCAGGTTGTTCGTGTTGCGCGTATTGGCCAGGACGGCGACGTGCAACCCGGCGCGCAGGAGCCGCAGCAGGAGCTGCTCCTGGCTTCGAAGCAGCTCGTCGCTCAGCGCGCGGTGGTTGTGCAGGATGAGCGCGAACTCGTGCTCGAGGCGCGGCTGGATGTTGAGCATGCGTACGACAAGCTCCGGCAGCCAGACGCACTCGAGGAGGTCGGACGTCGCGGCCACCGCGGTCTCCGCGCGCTCCGTGGCCGTGGCCTCAGTGGGCGACACGAGCACGCCAAAGTGCTCCTGGTATGTGAACGTCTCGATCGGCGCGACGGCGTCGAGCGCGCTGTTACCGCTGTCGCTGTGGCTGGCAGGGAAGCGCGCCGCGGCACCCGAAAGCACGATGTAGAGCCCGTCGGCGGCGCGCTCGTCAGCGAGCACGGTCTCACCTGCGCGGAAGGCGCGCAGCTCGCAGAGCCCGACGAGCTGCGCGAGCTCGTTGTCTGTGAGCATCGCGAAGGCCGCGACGCCCGCGAGAAACTTCTTGCCAGCGACCACGCGCGGGTCGGCCTCGTCCACCTCCTCGGCCATGTCCTCGTCGGCCACCCAGAGCATGCGCTGCGCAAGCTTGAGCAACTCGGAGACGCTCAGCAGCGACGTGGACGACGCCCAGAGCGCGCTGAGCGGCGGCAGCGCCGCGTCGTCGGCCACGGCGCTCGCGGCCACGCTGCTGACGCGCCGGGCGCCGAAGTGCTGGCGCAGCTGCGCGCGCAGCGCCTCCTCCTCCGGCTCGTCCAGCGCGTTGCGGCGCCGGCGGAACTGCAGCGCGTCGCCGCTGGGCGGCGCGAGCAGCGGCAGCCGCGCGTCCATCGTCGTCGTCGTCGTCCGTGAGTTGTCGCGCTTCGCGACGCTTCAGACGTTTGCCACAATCGAGACGTCAGCGAGTTTCATCAACGACGAGATAACGGAGCGCGTGGTAACGCGAGGCAGCCGCCGTCTGCCACGCGCCGCTCGCCGCCATCCGCAGCTGCGCGAGGCCGAAGCTCCGGAGCGTCGGCGCGGAGGCGGATGGCGCGCTGGAGCCGACGAAGCGCTCGCCTCTTTTCACCGGATCCTCCCAGACACGCAGTCGCATCCGCCTGTGATGGAGATGGGCACGCGCGTCCAGTACTCCCCGCGAGTAAAGTACCTCGCGCACGACTGGGTTCGCTACCTGCGCGCACGTCTGCAAATGATAACCCAGGAGGAGGACTCACTCGCGACCGCAAGATCGGAGGACTCAGGAGCTCAGCACCTCATTCGCGAACCTGCCGCCTCGGACGCACTTCGCCCGACCGGCCTTCCGCCCCAGCCGCCTCTGCTTCCAAGCGACGATGCAGACCGCCCGCCCCGCGCCCGTGCCCAGCCTGCTCAAGGCCCCGGGCTCCGCGCCGGTACCGCCGCCGCAGAAGCTGCAGCGGGAGGCGCGCACGATCATCGCGACGGCCGGACGCGCGCAGGCGATCGCCGAGTGCCGCCGCAAGGTCACCATGATCTCGCGCGAGTGCCGCATGAAGAACATCAAGTATCGCGACCCGCACTTCGACCTCGCGACGGCGCAGGACTTCTGCCTCAACGGCTTGCGCCAGAAGGGCGAGGGTATCGCGGGTGTGGCGCCGCCCGGCGCTGTGCGCCGCGTCGAGGACGTCTACGACACGCCGCGCTTCGTCGTCGACGGCATCAGCGCCGCCGACATCAAGCAGGGCGCCATGGGCGACTGCTGGTTCCTCGCGGCGCTCGCCACGATCGCCAACGTCCCGCACCTGCTCGACAGCATCTGCGTCGCGCGCGACGAGCGTAAGACGAGGCGTTTGCTGGTGCACTGTGTGGACCCGCATGAGAGATAGATACGTGTTACGCTAGCGGCTGACGAACTTGTCCTGCTGTTGCTGCACCGCCACTCAGAGGTGGGCGTGTACGGCTTCATCTTCTTCCGCGACGGCGACTGGATCTCCGAGGTGATCGACGACCAGCTCTACCTCGCGTACGGCGACTACGCGGAGGCCGACGCGACCATGCGCGCGGTGTTCCCGAGTGAGGAGGACTACGTGCGCGCGGTGCAAAAGGGTTCGCAGGCGCTGCACTTTGCCAAGTGTGCCGATTCGAACGAGACGTGGCTGCCGCTGCTCGAGAAGGCGTTTGCGAAGGCGCACGGCGACTACGCGGCCATCGAGGGCGGCTTCACGGGCGAGGGCGTGGAGGACCTGACCGGTGGCGTGACCACTGAGGTGATCACGCGCGATATCCTGGACAAGGACCGCTTCTGGCGCGAGGAGCTCACCAAGGTGAACGGCGAGCTGCTCTTCGCGTGCGCCATCAGCCACGCGTCGCTCGAGCAGGTGCACGGAATCATCACGAACCACGCGTACTCGGTGTTGCGCACGGTCGAGGCCGACGGTCAGCGCCTCGTGCAGGTGCGCAACCCGTGGGGCAAGTCCGAGTGGACTGGCGCGTGGAGCGATGGGTCTGCCGAGTGGACGCCCGAGTGGATGGCGACGCTGAACCACCGGTTCGGCGACGACGGGTCCTTCTGGATGGCCTACGAGGACTTCCTCAAGGTCTTCACGGACCTCGACCGCACGCGCATCTTCACGCCCGAGTGGACTCTCGCGCAGTGCTGGACACAGGGTCACGTGGGGTGGCCGGCACAGTTCGCGGACCAGGAGTTCAAGATCTCGCTCTCGCAGAGCTCGACGGTCGCGATAGTGCTGCAGCAGGTGGACCAGCGCTACTTCCGCGGCCTCGAGGGCCAGTACGACTTCCAGCTCTACTTCCGCCTGCGTCGCGAGGGCGCGCGCGAGTACTTTGCGCGCTCGACGCCCGCGATCGTCATGTCACGCAGCGTGAACATCGAGGTGGAGCTTGAGGCGGGCAACTGGCTCGTGTCGTTCAAGGTCTCGCGCGTCAAGAGTGGCCGTGCGACGCGCGACGAGTACATCGAGGCCTTCCGCAAGGGCCAGTCGAGCAAGTTCCTGCACATCGCGCGCAGCTTCGACTTTGCGTTCGCGAAGGGTGCAGACGAGTGGTTCGACGGTGTCGAGAGCGCGGAGCCGGAGGCGGAGGCCGACACCGACGGCGACCGCCAGCCGCAGGCGGAAGAGCAGGAGCAGCAGAAGCCTGTGCCCGCGGCGGAGCTGGACGCAACTGCGGTCATCGGGCTGCTCGTGTACGCGCAGGACCCGAAGCTCGCGGTGCAGCTCGTGGACGCGGATCCTTCCGTGAACGAGCTGGACCCGGACGACAGCAGCGTGCAGTACTTCCTCGACGGCTCCGAGGACAAGAGCACGTTCCTCTCGGCGCAGCTCGCCACGCTCAGTGTGGTCGAGTGAAGTGACCGATCAATCGACCAGCGGTCAAGGTTGATGAGGAGGGTACTGGAAAGGTAAAGTGATCGATCAATGTGGCCAAGTAAAGTCCAATCGAGTGTCTGGACTGGCGATTCTGCTGCTGCTCATCTGCGCCACATTGTCCTTCGGCGTCTCGTGCTCGCTCGTCGAGGTCGCGGCGGGTTTGCTTTTCGGTGTGTCGGTCGGTACGTGCTGTACAAGTTCATTGGGAACTACCTCCAAACCTGGGTCGTCTTCCGCGGTAGGTGCGGGGTGCTACAGAGCAACGACTGGAAGCCGCTGCTGCTGGCACAGCTCCCAAGACTCCCAAATTCGCTCAACGCACTCGCTCTCACACAAATCTCGCTGTGGAGGTTTACGGCATTCATCGGTGGCGTCCCGCATGTCCTTGTGTGGACATTCGTCGCCAAGCAGGCGTGGACCTACTCCCCCCCCCTCCAAGTTGACTGCCACCGCAGACTCCGCGAAGATGCCGATAAAGAAACGTCCTTCGACGCTACAGCTGCTGCTTGTCGAAAGCGTTCTCCTGACACAGCTCACACTCGCCACTCTTAGCCTCCACAGCAAGAAGCACCAGCAGCGAGCGAAGATTGCTGCGGGCATATCAGAGCATGAACCACCCGCCGTTCCCAGTTCTATCTCCCAGACGTGATCAGTTACAGCAGACGGCTAGTATGTCAGCATCGGATCTCTCGCACCGAAGGAACCAAATCACAAGTCGAACGGCAGCGTTACAGCGCTCGAGCGCTAACAAGTGCAGAGCAAAGTGGACAACTTTTCAGCATCGACACTCAACAACACACGCATCTGAAATTACCAGGATCATCATGCATCATCTTGCGATCAAGCCGTCTGCACAGGGGTCTCGACCTCCACGTACTTGGGCGATGCCGACTTCTTCTTGTAGCTACGGTCGAACAGCGCCTCGATGTCCTCGAGGAGAATGCCCTTGGTCTCCGGGCACAGGAAGTACACGAACACGCCCG
>JAASFZ010000355.1:0-19493 GCA_023334075.1 Globisporangium nunn | reverse complement strand
GCGCGGCGGGCTCGTGACGTACGAGTTTCACGTGCGGTCAGCAGGGACAACAGGACCAGCGGGCCGTCTTGCTCCGCCGCCAATCATTACTGCATCTCATCCTGGCGACATGAACATCATGATTCCCGGCCAGGAGTACCAGCAGCCGCAACATATTAGCACACCGGGGGCCATCGAGCCCCGGAGTCCCGCCGAGATCCAAAACCGCGGAGCACGAGCGAGCGATCCGCACGAGGGCAGGGCTCAAGTGTCTCGCAACCGCATTGCAGCAGCACAAGGGCTGCGTCTCATCACGTCGATCACTGAGAGTGAGGTTCCACGTGCATTGATCTCTCCCAATCCTGCGGTCGACTCTCCTCGTGTTGGTGGCTTCAACTCTCCTCGCTCGTCTGTCCTCCAAGCTCCTGGAACGCCAGCTGTAGGCTCTCCGACTGCGAGCATGTATCAAAGCACGGTGCCACCTGGCATCCTCTCGCCGGCATCATACCAACAGAGAGAGAGCTTCGCGCCTGGAGAGTCGTCGGGAATACGAGGGCAAGAGAGTGCCGTGAACGAAATTTTGCGCATCGCACTGGGTCGCGAGAGCGTGCACCGAGAAACTGTGCACCGGCATGCGACCCGAGGGTTCTTCCAAGACGACATCCCCAAGACGCGGCTTACGTCGCTCTCTGCTGATTCACCGACGCAAATGGTCCGTGATATGATGGCAAGTTGCGCTTGAACATCTTTGTTTGGCTACTGACGCGTTTATGGTGCTGTCTGTAGGCACTGCGGGACGACCTTGCAGGCAAACAGGACGACGCAGAGATTCTTCTCGGGCGACTTCGAGGCGCAGGGTTACAGGTGACGAAGGAGGACTGCGAACAGGCTCTGCGAGCCGCCGACGGCGATCTAACTGATGCGTTCGCGTTCGTTCAGACGACGTACTTGCCCGAGTTGGTACGTGATCTTGTCAAATACTGACGCTGTACTTAAGTATTGGATTCTTATCATCATGCACGGTTGATTGTGTCCATGCAACAGGCGGTTCCGATGAGTGAGTCGTTTACTCCGAATGTGTGCCGCTTGGCACAGGTGTTAGGCAAGAGCGAGGAGGTTTGCGCCGAAGCTCTGCGGCAGAGTAACGGTAGCTTTGGCGGGGCTGTGAGGCTTTTGTTGTCTTCTTGGGAGACCCCTTCTTCGAAGACGCACGAGCCAAAACGCAGCTCGGCTCTGCGAGCGCGTGCTCACGGCGACGCCACGCGATTGGAGGCGTCAGTTCAGAGCGACATGCTAATGAACTACCAGGAGTTGATCGACGAGAATCCGAGTTACATGCTCGCCGACACGAGCGCCGTGCAAGCACCACACCGGTTCACCCGCCCGATTGGAAGTCCGCACCGAGCGAAACAGTCCGACGCAAGTTCCCATGGTTTCCAGTCCGAGTTCGCGATGTGGACTGAGTGCACCGGGTGCTTTGACGAGCGCGTGCGGGGCATGAACTGGTTCGAAGCCGAGCAGGAGGAAGAGATTCTGAGCCAGCTCCTGACTGCTGTGCATGCACGGAAAGCGCTTTGCCACGCAGTGCGACTTCTTCCAAAGGTTGGTAGTGCTGTACTATCAAAAAGGCTTGAGTATCGCAAATCGGCTCACCTCGTTCTCATCATTATCGTCACACACACACACGTGCTGACACCTCACTCGGTTCTCATGTGTGCTTGCAGATGCCACATGACAGTGACAGACCACTTAGCGCTATTGCCGACCGCACGACTCTCCGGCAGCTTGTCGCTTTCATGGAGCGGACGAAGAGCTCTGTGAATGCCGGTTCGATAGCAAGGAACGACAGCATCCGGGGTCATGTTCATAACATTCTCGTCCGTGCCGCTGCCGATACCATGAGCACGTCGTCAGCAATGACGTTGTCGAAGAATCTGCAGTCAGTAGACATCCTTTCGACACTTCTGTTGTCGATCGATTCAAGCGGCAGCTTTGGAAACGACATGTCGAGTTCGGACTCGGAAGAGGCCGAGAGCATCATTCGAGCGCTGATGCGTGAAGGATCGATCGACGAAGGAGCGTCGAGCGGCTCTCGCGACGAGCCTTCTCAACTGGCTTTGTTCCAAGACCTGATGGTCGACGCGCTGATGCACCTCATTTCCAGAACACTTGTTTCGCAGTCGAGCTTGTTCGACTGGGATACGGCGTCGACGAGAAGCCGGAAAGACGAGTGCTTGTTCCCGAAAGGGCCGTTCCACCTTTCTTGCGGTCTCGACTGCATGGTCGTGGACACGTACGAGCGAGTTTGGAGTGTCCCGTCGCCGGACCCGCTGCTCAAGTATCGCCACAAGTGGAGACGTCGACAGATGCAAGGAGGCAAGCACAATGATACGCCTGCGCGAGCACTGAACGACCACCAGGTCACGATATGGCGACCAGTAGTGCCTGCCGCACTCAAGACCGGGATGGCAACCGCCTGGTTTAGTCTCGGCGATGTCGTGAACTGCGGAGGCGATGCTCCAGAGACCCCTATCATACTTGTGAGCGACCAGACCAATGGCTTGGTGCTGCCTCCGGTGGCGTTCGAACGAGTAGACGTGACCGGGAAGGGACTGCCAAAGAACTCGGAAAGTGACGAGGACTTTCAGCGCAAGCAGCTTCGCTCGATCTGGTGGCCCGTGGCTCCACCTGGGTATGTGGCAATGGGCTGCGTCGCTGGCAGCAAGGATGACCCGTTTGAACCGCCCGCCCTTTCAAGCACTCGATGCGTTCGTGAAGATCTCGTCAAGCGCGTGAATTCGTTCAGATGTGTGTGGCGAGCGGAGGCGAGCGCGCCTGAGGGAGCTTCTGGGGCGGTCGGCGACGAGAATGTTTCTGTCAAGAAGATGAATCAGTCCGACACTGGTTACAGCGAGCAAGAGGATCTTGTTGTCCAGACAAGTCTGTGGTCCGTCACGTCAGATTTCAGCTCCGCGCTGATTCCTGTCATCACGCTGAACGACATCGAGAACGCGGAGCCAAACGTGGCTTTCGCGCTCAACTTGTCTGAAGAAGACAAGATTCTGTGCGCGCCTGTGACCGTGAGCACTGTGCTGGCGTTTGTGGACGCACTTTTGCTGTGTCAGAAGACTCTGCGCTCGCAGAAGCGCACCAATGGCCACGACCTCAAACTGCTTCGACCAGAATTTGCTGCCGGTCTCTTTGCGCTTGTGCAGCAAGTGTTGAAGGAACGGATTCCAACGTCCGGTCAGCTCGCGGTCGATTTGGTCCGTGCTTTGATCAAGGTGATTCGCAATGGCGGGAATTGGAACAACACGCACGGTTTGCTGTACTGCCGTTCGAAGATCATGGCGCTGAGTCAGGATCAAGAAGGCGGGCTCATGCACAACGCACTGCTGCAAGCGCTCGTTGAGCTCATGCTCGTGGTTGAAGAGCAGAGTCGAAATGATCGCGTGAAGGAGCTCTCGTCTTGCCTAGGGCCGGACTCGTCGATCTGTCTACCGTATCAATTCCACTTCGCACGAGAGCCGGCGCACAAAGAGATGATGGTGAGTCACTCCTCGAAGATGGCGGTGACTCGACATTTCTCGGGAGACGAGCGCAGGTTTTTGCTCGAATATCATGCGGAGGAAGCGAACCCGACAGCTGCACAGCAGGCTGACAGCTCTGTGAGCGAATTCTACTCGTGCCGCTTCGAGCATACGCCTGAGCTCGTGATGACGATGAAAGACGTTGTGAAGGCGGAGATTGTGTATTTTGAGGTGACTGTCGTCGAGTGGAGCAACGCGAGCGCCGGCTCTGTCGTGTTTGGATTCTCGACTCCAGACTTCTCGCTGGAAGGCGCGCCGGTCGGCTGCAACTCGAATCATGTCCACTCGTTTTCCTTCTCGCCGGTGAGCGGCAAAATGCAAGGCACAGATCCTGCCGCGGACCATTGGCGGTGGAACGAGCAGATTGCTGCAGTAGCGTGCGGAGACATTTTCGGCTGTGGGCTCCGGCTTGACACGGAAGAGATCTTCTTCACGAAGAACGGTCAGATTTTGGGCACGGCGTTCTCGTCGATCGATCAGCCGCAGCACTTGCACCCGACAATCTCAACGAACGCAGACTGCAAGCTCTTGATCAACTTCGGCCAAGCGGCGAGTGGTCGCGAGGTGCAATCTGCGAAGGCGAACTTCAGCTTCCGCTTCAACTCGATGGACTGCGACAACCTTATGGGCGCGTTCGAGTGGTACGAGGAGTTAAGTCAGGTCTATGGGGTCATGTGCGCGCTCATGGACCCAAGTCGGGACGCTCCAGGCGACAAAGACAACGCGAGTGGCCAAAACCTGCCGGATGAGTTCATGCTATCTGCCGACAATTTTTTGTCGGAGATTTCCGAGGACGTGTGCATTCGCATGGAGAGCGCGCACCCGTACGACCTCGAACTGCAAGAAGCGCTGGTGAACATCCCGCTTGCGACCTCGATCCGCGTCAAGCTCGACCAGCAGTGCGAAACTGCGAATTCACATTGCTTGCAGATTCTTCAGGGAGGAGAGAATGCAGACAGCAGCGAGTCGGAGGTGCGCGCGTTCACAGGTGGGTGCGGCGGACAAGAGGTTATGATCGAAGGGGACAGCTTCGTGTGGCGCTTCCCAGTACAGTCCAACTTTCAGTGCCGCGTCGATCGTGTCCGCAAGGGGCCATACCTAAAACTGGAGAACCGCGACACTCGATTGTCGTTGACGAGAGACAAGGGGTGGCAGACAGCGATCGGCGTTGCGCGATTCGACACCGGGATCCACATCTGGGAGGTGCGCATCTCATTTGTGACTGCGAGCTCCAATATCTTCCTTGGCATCGCTCGCAAGGACGTGCGGCTGGATTCGTATCTGGGTAAAGACAACCGCGGCTGGGGCTGGATTGGCAACCGCGCGTTGTGGCACAACGGGAGCAAGCAGCGTGGGACGTACGGGGAGAAGTTCAAGACTGGGGATATTGTCCGGATGACGCTCGATCTGAGGCGCGGCACGCTCTCGTATGCGCTCAATGGCAAGGATCTCGGCGTGGCGTTCGGTCCAGGAGGAACGGGACCGAAGCTCGAAGGAACGTTCTACCCCGGATTCGCGCTGTACAACCAACGGGACTCGGTCGACTTGATCGGCGGCCATCGCGTCGAAGACGGGAGCGGCGACGCGCTGCTTTTGGCTGGGGGAGGCGAACTCGGGACTGGCATGGGCGACGACGCGTACTACAGCGAAGATGAAGGGGAGGGGGTTGCCGACGGCGACGACGGTACCATCCCGAACTTCCGCTTGGAGCTCGCGACTGCGCTCAGCCAGATGGGTTTTCCAATGGAATGGTGCGTGTACGCACTCAAGCACTGCGACGACGATGCCGAGTCGGCCGCAGACTTCATTCTCGCGAACATGGATGCGATGGACGCGCTTGTTCGCGACGAAGCCGCTGAAATCGCCAGTCGCCAGGCGCGTCTTCGCCAGCGAGAGCTTATGGCAGTCTCCGCTGCAGCAAGCGCGGAAGGTGCAGCAGGTGTGGAGGCATCTTCTTCTGCTGTCGATGCGTCTGATGGCCATAGCTCAGCGGTCGCTGGAGAGCACGAAGCGCACGCAGATAGTGACGGAGAGACGGTCATGGACGCCGCAGATCTCCTGAACTCGTCCGTCGACAAGTGGGGGATCGCGCTCACGGCGGTGCCCGAGTTCTCGGTGACCGGGCGACGCCTGCTCGCGACAAAGTACAGCAGCAGGCTGGAAGAGCTCCATGCGTCACAGCGCGTGTTCCGCGCTGAGCACGACGAAGCACTTGTACAGATCGTGAACGAGATCTGCGAGGCGCGCGCGGAGGCACTCATGAGCTGCGATCCGCTGCGTATGGCTCCGGAAGAGTTTGTCCCTACCGAGGAACACCTGCGCAACCACCTGTGTCTGCGCGACATCCCGCTCGCTCAGCTGCAGAAGCGGTTCCTCATCCTGCGCAACTTCAACTGCCGATTGCAGAATTCATTGGCGTTCATCGACTTCTCGATCGCGGACGACGACCACTCTGTGCTTGCGAGAGGTGCGCGGGTGCTGCGTGGCATCATCTTCCAGCACGTGAAACTCGCGTGGTGGCTCAGTGTGCTGAAGGAGCAGCAAAGTCCCGCGGCAGCGCGACCAGAGATCGAGGTCGATCGCCACCGCGCACGAGAGGCTTCGGACGCCACGGGCGATCGCGACAGCGTCTTCGCGCAGGTGTTCGACCAGTTGCACACGTTGCAGCCGTCACTCTTGCGTGGTGCGGATCGTGCCTTCAAGTGCCAGTTCGTGGGGGAGTTCGGGGACGACTTTGGCGGGCTGTACCGCGAGTGTCTGGCGCAGATCAGCTCCGAGTTGCAGTCTAAGACGCTGCGGCTGCTCACGCCATGCCCGAACGCGGTTAGTGGCGTGGGTGAGAACCGTGAGGTGTTCGTTCCGAACGCGCACGCGGTGCGCTCCGACGCGCGGCTCGTGCAGATGGCCGAGTTCCTCGGCAAACTCGTGGGTATCGCGATCCGCACGAAGACGCCGCTGGACCTGAACCTGCCATCCGTGTTTTGGAAGGCGCTCGTGCACCAGCCAGTGGCACGGCGCGACATCGAGTGCATCCACCAAGGGTGCTTCCAGGTGCGTCCTTGCACATCGAAAGCATGTCGTTGCTTTTGCTGAGATGGTAGATGTACTGATCGATATACAATGCGTCTCGTGCTGTGCACCCTCTCAGATCGTCGACACGATTTACCATGCAGACGCGCATGGCATCTCAGAGGACATGTTCGAGGAGATCATCGACGCGACGTTCACGGTGCGCTCGAGCGCGCGTGAGGTCGTGGAGCTCGTACCAGGCGGTCGTCACGTGCGCGTAACGTGGGCCGACAGGGATGCGTACGCTCGCGCGGTCGAAGCGTATCGCCTGACCGAGTTCGATGGCGTGTGCAACGATATCACTCGCGGACTGGCGACGATTCTGCCAGCGCCGACGCTCGCGCTCTTCACGTGGCGCGAGCTGCTGACGCTGGTGTGTGGCAAGCCGACGGTGGACGTGGACCTGCTGCGGCGGCGCACGATCTACGGCGACGGCTGCCAGGCCACCGACTCGCACGTCGGCTACTTCTGGGACGTGCTGGGCGAGTTCTCGGACGAGCAAAAATCGTCGTTCCTGCGCTTCGTGTGGGGCCGCTCGCGCCTGCCAACGCACGCCGCGGACTTCACGCAGGACTTCAAGATCTCGGGACTCCCGAAAGCTGCCGGGAGAGCCGACATGTACCTCCCGATCGCGCACACGTGCTTTTTCTCGATCGACCTCCCAACGTACTCGAGCCGTGAGGTGATGAAGGACAAGCTGCTCTACGCGATCACGCACTGCCAGTCTATCGACGCAGACAACACGACAGTCGCGCAGCGCGCAGGACAGGGCCTCAATTGGACGCCGCCCGCTGCGCCGGCGGCGACAGCGACAGCGGGGGCAACCGCTGGGACATCGGTTGTGCACGCCACCGCGTCTGCGGCTGTCGTCTCGAGCGTCATTGCTGGCATCACCGCGATCACGGGCTCTGGTGCAGGATCCTCCTTCATGGATGCAGCATCGTAGATTCAGAGTTGGTTGGCTGTGTGGATGCGCATACGAACAGAAATGCATTACGACCATTATGCATGTCGTGCAGTCTTTTGATCTTGTCCTCCACTCGTTCGCTTCGTTTGAAAGCATGTCAAGCGAAAGGTTAAAAACAGAATGCAATAGCCCCCCCCCTACTGAGTATCGACATGGTAATTAGTCCCCCCTGTCAGCATAAAGCAATGGCCGCGAAGGCCGTCAAGGGCAACCGCATGAAGAAGCGGCAGCGCACCGACAGTGCGAGCGACGCGCCAGCTGCCGCCGCCGGCGGTGGTGACGATGATCCGCGCGCGCGCCTCGCTGCCTTCCACGCGCGCATGTTCGACGTCGGCGTCGTGAGCTCAACGAGGTCCGCTGATGCGTCGGCGGCGACTTTGGCGCCAGTTGCGGAAGATGATGCGGTGCCGCAGCTGGCGCCGCTCAAGCGCAGCGCGCTCGCCAAGCGGCACAAAGCAGCGGCAGCCGTCGATGACGATGAGATGCCGCGCGTCATTGTCAAAACGGCGAAGGTCAGGAAGGCAGCGACGAAGACGGTGACACACGCGAGTGGATCGCCTCTCAAGCTCAAGGAGAAAAAGGCGACGAACGAGACGGCGGCGTCGGTAGTGGCGGTAGCGCCCGCAGCAGCAGACAAGCACTTTGAGAAGAAGAAGATGACGATGAGGGGGAAGAAGGAGAAGAAGAAGGACGCACTTGCGAACGCGGGAGGCGCTGAAGAGCCGTCGAGAAGGCTCGCGGCGCCGAGTTCGACTCCCGCTGCAGCCGTGCCGGGTGTCGTGACACAAGAGCAGCTCGCGATGTTCAGCGACCTTGTGTCGCTCGAAGAAGCCGACGACGAGGACCCACTCGAGAGCGCGATGAAGGCGGCGAAGGCGCAGATGGCGCCGGTGGATTCACCAGCTAGGAAGAGGAAGAAGAACGCGAAGTCACGCAAAGCAACGAAAACGAAGAGCGAGAAGCTTAGTGCGCAGCATGAGGAGGAGGAGGACGGCGATGCAGTCAACAGCCGACCCGCTGAAGAGGATGACGATGATGTTGGGCAGAAAGTGGAGACCATGGGGCTGGCGATGAGCTCGCCTGCCTCACAGAGACGAGCAGCCCGCGCTGTAGTGGTCACTGAGACTGGTGATATGAAGTCAGAGGGCGTTCCTGCGCTGCAGGATAGCGAAGAGGATGCTGAAGAGAAGACGAAGGTGTGGAAGCGGAAGATAGCGAGGGATCGTGTGCGTGGCATGTCGTTCGACCTCAACTCGGTGGGTCTCGACAAAGCGGCGGACACCAACGATGCATCACGCAAAATGAAGAGGAAGAGCGAGACAGCTGAAACTGCGCTAACGGAGGCATCAGTCGATCGCCTCAAGAAGGTGAAAAAGGCAAAGGAGCCAATGAGCGGTTTAGCAAGCGCTCCGGATGCACATGAGCCTGGGGCACCGACGATCTCGTCACCTGCGGTGCGCATGCCGGGGAATGAGTCAGCGATAGATAGGGCGGCACTGTCGCCAAAGACGCTCAAGCATGATGCAATTGTCGCCCGCATCTCCAAGGGACAGAAGAAGGTGACGGCCCAGCCAGTGGTCGAGGCCGCTGCCGCCACAAAGGTGAAGAAGAAGAAAAATGAAGCGAGTGACGTCGCGGTCGCGCCTGATTTATCGACGACAGCGAGTTCGATGCGATCGACAAAGGAGCTGCTCGACGACAGGAGTGGAGAGGAGTCAGGAGACGAGCTTGACGCGGCGATGTTCAGCCCAGAGCGCATCTTCTCGAACCTTATCGACGAGGCAGCGCGACAGCAATGGGAGCTGCTTGAGGTGGGTCGCCTCGTGAAGCTGTTTGCTGGCCAGTGGGGTCAGAAGAAGAAGCGGACGACGCGGTTCCTGTGCGAGTTTTGCCCCGAGCTCGTGAATGTGGACTTCCTTGAAGGACTCGGCATCAACCTTCGTCCGAAGCAGCTCGTGAAGATCTTTGAGTGTGGCTCAGGCAGTGGAGCCGTGCTCATGAACAAGCTCGCATCGGCGCTCGAGAACGGCAATTTGACAGTACGCGACCCTGCGTTCATCAAATGCATCTCGAAGAGAGTGCAGCACATGGCGACGAACCATGAAGTGCTAGAGTTCCTCGTGCCGCTGCTCGAGAGCCTGTCAACTGTGCGCGATGTGAGTCAACTCCTGAAGCACGTTTGTCAGGGCTGGCATCTGGAGCGCTCAGCGTCGCTCGTGCAGCAGATCCTGCTCACCGCGGTGTTTGACGACCTCGATGGGAACCAGGACGAGATCTTGAAGGATCTCCCGGAGCTCGCCGGCAAGCTGGACTTCCCTAGCCGACTTGACCAGGAGGATGCTGACGAGAACGGCAATCTGATTGGGCTGATTGCAAACGAAGGCAGCGACCTTGGCGAGGAGAGTGGTGCATCTGACGACGAAGCGGAGGAAGCGCTCGGGGAGATCGAGAGTGAGGACGAAGAGCTTCGTGCGAGCGATGAGGACGACGATGACGAGTCGTACGAAGGCGAGACGGACTCCGAGGAGGAACGAGCGATCCGCGCGCAGCAGCGCCCGAAGCGCCGCAGCCGATTCATTCTGGACGAAGCCGACGAGGAGAGCGAGGGGCATGAGAGTGATGACCTGGAGACCGAAGATGAGCACTCGGAGGCGGAGAGCAAAGACAACCTTGTGTCGGAGGAGAGCAGTAGCGAGAGTGAGAGCGACAGCGAAGACGAGTCGTGGCGCAGCAAGCCGAAAGCTACGGCGAAGCACTGAGCGAATGCGGAGAGCAACTGATAGAATGAACAGAGGAGCTTGTATAGATTCGTTTGGACAGGCGCGAGCATAGACAATAAAGGTATGCACATCATCGAAGTGCGATCAGCGAAATTTCCTCCCACGGACATACGCGAGTGCGCGGCGGTCGAGGCGCTTGGTCTTCTGGATCGAAGCAGCAGATGGCGCCGGATGGTGGCTGTAATCTGCGATCGAGTGGTGAATTGACATGGAGTGGCACGACAGATCTTCTTCGTCGTCGCCAAAGCCATTCTGCATACGCACACACGCACGCACACAAGGACACCAGCACTTCGCAGTCAGTAAACAACGATTGAATAACTAGCAAGAAGTCTTTCTTCTCCACAAACGACGTACCCAGTCGTCTTCCGAGGCGACCATCGAGTGCAACGAGTACAGTGCCAGCGCCATCTGGAACCACTGCACCACGAGCTCCGACCCGAGGAATACTGCCGACAAGCACTACGCATGGCAAAGAAGGGTTGTCAGTTCATACCGCACGTCAAACGAGGAGTATATCACCTAGATCTACGAAGTCACAAAGCGTGCTCTGCAGCACGAAGCGCAAACTCACCTGGGCCGCGAGCGAGAGGAAGAAGATCGGGCTGCACAGGTTGCTGGTCTTCATCGCGGAGATGATAAACGACACTAGCAGCAACTCGGCACCTGCGAAACAGCAAAAAGCGAAGGTTGATCAGAGAGGCCTTCTGTACCCTGCATGCACCCACACTCAATCGATTGATCACATGCATACACGCACCGTTCAAGTCCAGCAAGAAGCTGTGGTGCGAGATGCCTTCGACGAGAAACACGAGCGGCAGGATGATGCGGAACGTCGTGACCATCGCCGTCGATCCGTTCGTGCAAAAGAGCTGCACCAGGAACGCGTACCACAGGCACACTGGAGCCCAAGGCGGAGCCCATGGGAAGACGTATTGCACCAGGAACGGGAACGCGTACAGGAACGCAAAGCAGAACCCGATGTGCCGGTGCGTCAGGATCGCCCGAAACGCTACGCGGTGGATGCGGATAAACCACGACGCGCTGTGCAGTGACAGCAGGAGCACCACGCTGAACACGACAGCTGCGACCGACTCCAAGTGGTACAGACCAGTGCCGATCACGCCTTTGACATTCAGACGAACAAACGCATACGCGTATGCGGAGCGAACGTGTCCGATAAAATGCACCACGAAGGACATGATCGCTGTCACGACGCTCGTCACGTAGTCCTTGACTTTGCCGAGCCAAGCGGTGCTGGCCGAAGTCTCGGGCACTCCAGTATCAAGGTCCGAGATGTCCGAGACGTCGAAGCTCTCCCCCTTCGACCGTGGGAACGAGTCTCGCTTCTCTTTCTTCTGGTGCCTTCCTTTCTTCTTCTCGCTCTTCTCGCGTTTCGTGTGGCTTTTCTCCTTCCGACTTGGCTGCGGCTGCTCTTTTGCACTTGTTGGCGGGGTTGTTGTCGCTGCTTGCTGCTTCTTGTCGCCAGACAATGCAACTGGTAATGGCTCTGTCAGCGAAATCTCTTCGTTCGGAAGTGAAGTCTCCTTGACCTTTGCCCTTTCAGGAGTTTTCTCCTCCACGGCACTTGGTCTCGAGAGGTTTTGAGGCAATGTCGCGTCTGCCAGCGGCACAGCGTCGCGCCTGGCAATTTCGCTCTCTTTCACATCACTTGGTTCAAACGCCTGTGTCTCTGCCCCCTTTGAATCGGTATCAACAGTCTCCTCCTCGTCTGTCAAGCTTGATTTCTCGGACCTCAGTGTCCCAGACCGCGGTGACTCAGCAAACTCGCTCGCGATTGCAACATCCTTCGCAGAGTCAGTACTCCCTGAAGATTGCGAGTTTGGCTGTTGCTGCTCCTGCTCCAGCTTCGGCTCCACATCCACACCGGCACCAGATTTGTTCGGCAGCTTCAAAGATTTCTTCCTCTTTGAAGCCTCGTGGTCACTCGAGTCGCTGGGCTCAAACGAGCTGCTTGATTGCGTCGCCTTGTCTTCAGCACTTTGGGTGGCATCTCTCTCGCGCGCGATCTGACTAACTCTCGCTTTACGTGTTCGCGTCTTGTTATCGCGCGACTCGCTCGTCGCTGTTTGTCCATTCGCCTTCGAGCATTCTGGCTCATCTGAGTTGAGCTGATGCTCGTGGACATCCGCAGACGCCAGGCGCTGCCTCTCCGCTCCTGGAATCGCAAGTTCTTTTGGCTGTTTCTCGCGATACACTTGGCGGCGCGTCGAGGATGTCGGTGTCTTTTCCTGAGCAGCCTGGCGAGGCGTGTTCTTCTTGGATACGCGAGCACTGCTGCTACTGCTGCTGTTCTTGTCGTTCACCGATGCTTTCAGCGAGTCAGTAGCAGCAGCAGCAGCTTTCTTCGAAGCCCTCTCTCCAGCACTCGGCATGGTTCCCAAATCCGCTGAATCGCTCGACTCGTAGCCTGTGTCGACCGTCGCGGATACATTTCTGCCGGACCCGTTTTGAGCAGTCCGATGGCTGCTTGCTGTCTCCGTACTGCCCTGCTTCTTCTGCGATAGAGTCGCTGAGGAGCTTCGAGGAGGAGTGGCATCTGTAATCAGTGAACCTATTCCTTGAAGCTGCACTGCTGTTGGGGTCTTGGATTGTAAAGCCGCGACTCGTCCCACGCTCGCTGGTGACGCGACGATGTCTCGAAACTTGCTCGGTGGAGACTGCGGAGAACCGTCCGAGAGCAAACCCTGCTTCTTCTTCTTTTCAACGCGCTTCACTGTCTGAACAGCTCCCGTGCGCTGGTACCCGTGATCAAGCGGGGCCGGAGCTGACGCCTTTGTCTTCTTGCTTCGAGCTTGCACGTCGACTTTCAGCGACTGGATCTCCTTTACATCTGGCGACTGGGGGTCTTTTGCTGCGCGACGGTAGGTCTCCTCGACAGCGTCCTGCATCTTCACAGAATGCGAGTTGAGCTCAGCGAGCTCTGGATTAGTGATCCCAGTGCGTCTCTCGCCGGATACCGGCACAGCGCCCACGCCGCTGACGTTGCCAACGAACACATCGGATGATAGGTTCAACGTCGAGAGCGGCGAGGCCAGACTTGGGTTGAACTGGTGCGAGCTCGCTCGGAAGGAACTGTCGCTCACAGCAGCAGAAGAAGGCGAGGCCGAGAACGCGCCAAACACGCCTCCGATACGCGACTGCTGAAGCCCGCTGCTGTCGCTCGCATGACCTGTGAGGCTGTCCCCACCGACACCGAGTCCGAGTCTTGGTGAGTTCATTGGCGGACCACCTAAGCCCGGAGGTGCCTGGAAGACTCGCCGTGAGTTCGCTGACGTGGTCGCGGCTGTCACATCCGACGACGTTAATGCTGACGAGGACGAAGTCGCCGGCCAGTTATGCGGCGTCGAGTCGAACGGACTGCTAGCTGGCGCGCCGCTCAAGAACGACGGTGGCATGCCCAGGGGGTCACCTTGAGCGCGATTATACAGACCTGTCCCTGCAGACACGCTCCCTCGACCGAACATGGTGTCCCCGGCGCTTGCGCCGCCAAAGCCTGCAGCCATGGTGTTCGAAGCTGCAAGTGGCGTGCCAGCCGTTCTCCCGAAGATGCCTCCGCCGCCACTGTCCGCGTGCGCAGCACTCTCGCTCTCGTGTCTCGTTGCTCCACTGCGAAATGAACCGACTGCAGCACACGATCACAAGATCAACTCAATGGCTGTCGTCAGACTCCCACCCACACTCGCAGCCATGGAGATTACTAGATGCCGTACTTCCGTAGCCAAACGCGCCACCGATAGCCGACGCCGCCGCGCCTCCAAAGCCGGCGGATTGCGGCTGGTGGATCTCGCCACCGAGATCCGACAAGCGGAAGCTCCCGTCGGACCGCAGCGATGCGTGGCTGACGCTGTGGCCAGCAGTGTTGCTGCCGTCAGTCGCGACCGAAGCTGCGGGAATCGCCGCCGCCGCCGACGCCGGCGCGCTCAGGTGCAGATACGTCGACGGCGAGTTGGCGCGGTGGAAACCGCCGCCCGGCCCCGCCGAAGCCGTCGGCGTGCGGCCGCCGATCGGCCCGAAGCTCCCTGGAGGCGGCGCGCTGCTGCAATACGACGGTGAGGCATACGAACAGGCGTCCACGTGTGCGCGCGGGCGCCATGCATCTACCTGCGCTTGGGCGGCGAGTCGTCGGCGATGCCGAGCGGCAGAAAGTACGCCATGCCAGCGCTCTCGTCGTCCGAGTCGGTGCCGCCGTTCATGGTCCGCGCGTCGGCCGGTGCTGTCTGCGTGGCGGCGCGCGCGGGCGCTGTTGGTGCTGGCGCTCTCTTGGTGCCGGGGCTGCTGGGGCTGCAGCTGCGGCGCTCGTGGACTGCGGCGGCTGCTGCTGGTTGGGTGGATCGCGTGGTGACTGTGTCTGGCTAGTTAACCACCGGCGCAAAACGCGAATATCGCGCTTTTAGCACGCGCCCGAGGCGGAGATACGAAACTGGGACGGATGGAGCCATTAATTCGACAAAAGGCGGCGCGCAATATCGGCAATTAATCGACCGTGGCCATGACACGCGAGACCGAGCCCCACTTCAACTTCCGCCCCGCCGCCGCCGCCGCCGCCGCACGAAGAGCGGCATGCTTGCGAGCAGGAACCGGCCGTTCGCGCGGCGACTCGCACTGTGAACCATCTTGAGCACGCGCTGTCCGGGCGCGCCGCGACCAGATCGACGGCCATGAACGGCGCGTCTTGCGCAAGTGTGGCTGGGAGTGCGAACATAGCAGTGCGGACCAGATTGAGTCGCAGCAGCTCTGGGCGCGTGGACCCTGCGAGAGTGGCAGCCACCGACTAGTCGAGTTGTTTACCTCGGCCAGATGCAGACCTTCAAGTACCGCAGTGTGCTCGGATGGAACGCAGCCAGTTGATCTGCACGTGGGCGAGCGAGACGTGACCATTCTTCATCCCCACTTCAAGGAGTCCGGAACGCCACGGTCGACATAAGGAGGAAGCGAATGCAAATCTGACCAAGAGAAGTAAAGCACGACGCACAGGA
This sequence comes from Globisporangium nunn, assembly GCA_023334075.1. Lineage (NCBI taxonomy): Eukaryota > Oomycota > Peronosporomycetes > Pythiales > Pythiaceae > Globisporangium > Globisporangium nunn. The sequence goes on along the minus strand of JAASFZ010000355.1, from coordinate 4,108 downwards.
TGAAAGTGGCCCAGACAACGCGGAACCACGACATGCGCAGCCGAATGTGACCGAGACTGTCGCCGCTTCCTCTCAACTTGAGTCTCTCTTTGTTCTTTCACGGGGTGCCAATCGATACGTCTGCGTTGTTCAGGAGAGAACGCAGTTGCGTCTCAGAGCCGGCGCGCGTAGTGCGTAGTGCTTGTACACACAGCCGTGAAGCAGGAAAGCACGCAGGACGCCAAGTAATTGCACGCAAGTAGCAATTGGTGTTCGCAGCACAGCGAGTTGATTGATTCAACCAATCTAACTGCTGCGGTAGGCAACGCAACGCTAAGGAGTGACCGAGTCGCTCGTCGGCGGCGGGAGGAGGTGGCCGGTGGGCAGGGGAGGAGTAGGCGAAAAGAAGCCACGGACGCGTACATACACTAGGCAGGCTACTTGGAGTGGGGTCGCTTCGGCTTTGGGCTGCACACACGCATAGGTGGCAGCAGCACCACAGTGCAAGCAGTCCGTCAGCTGACACCGAAACAGCAAACAATGTACACACTTGCACGCACGCAAAGCGCAGTAGCCGAACGTACCATACTAAATATTTCGGCTGGTTCGCTTCTTGAACACTCAGAGACGCAAGCTGGCACTCGAGCTGCTCCAGCTCCACATAAACTATATCGAACAGCATCACAGCCACCGCATGCATCCGTCAGATATCAGACAGCTCAATGCAGCCGATCCAAGCTAAGCTGCTCGCATCAGACGCATCCACTCGGTGACGAACCTGGCACGACCGGTCGGAAACCTGCGCTTTGTGAGGTCGAGCGCATCTTTCTCCGGATCGTATCTTGGTCGAACTGCGAGCACTCGGTGAAGTTGTGTCTCGCAGTCGGCGCGACGTCTGTCTCCATCTCGAGTGTCACTTCAGTGCGACACAGCGGACACGACGTATGGTTCCACAACCACTTGTCGACGCAGCAGGCGCTGCGATCATCATGTGCGAGTAAGTGAGCTGACGAGTTTCAAGCATTGAGCAACATCGACGCAAGACGCAGCATGACGCACTGGAAAAAGTGCTGGCACGGAAGCGTGACGATGTGGTCTCCGATTCCGTATCGGATCTGGCAAATCGTGCACTCCTTGTCGATTTCGTTCGCAGTCCCGAGCGCCAGAGGCAGTTGGTATCGGATCTCGACTGGGAGACCTCTGCTCCGCGGCACGCACAATCACTCAAGTCAGTTTAATGCAACCCAAACAATACACAGGAGCCTCACTGACGCCCCAAACTCACTTTTCTTCGTCAAGGAACGGGCTGAAGCGCTCAAAGTCAGGGCTGCTGCTCAGCCCGTTGTCTCCGAGCATGAGCTCACGGTACATCTCCGCGTTCGACAGCTTGTAGTCGTCGTCAAACAAGTCGCCACTGAGTGATTGCAAGCAAGCGGAGATCGGTCAGCTTCTTGGCACATCCAGCCAAGCAGCGTATGCATGACTACTGACGAGCTCGCCCACCTATTGAATGAACGTTCCATCGACGACAGCTGGCTCAACTCATCGTCGCTGCTGCTATAGGGTTCCGTTACACAGTATAGAGCACCGACCCAAGGAGAGAGTAGGCACATGAGCCTGTGAAGGGAACAAGTAACGAAAAACGAGACGCTCTGCCATCTTTCGCGAGCAACGCACCTCGAGCACGAGCTCAGGACCCCGCACTCGCTCGCCTTGGACGCGTACACGCCAGTCTTCGAGTTGAAGTAGTCCGACTTGACGCAGTCTTCGATGTTGCGCTTGCGCATGCTGCTGCGCTCCATGCGGCGCTTCGAGATGAGACAGTCTTGCAGCACGGCGCGTGCGCAGTTGGCCAGCGGATCTTTCACCGCATACGACGGCGGCGACGCCGCGCATGACGACAACGACACCGTCGACGCGAGCGAGCTGGCGGGCGACGCCGCGCGATCTTTCGGCGCCGCCGCCGCCTTTTCGCCAAACCCGGCGACCGACGACGACGACATCGTCATCGACGACATTGTCATCGACGACGTGAGGCGATTGCTGTCGAAGCGCATGACCGACTGCGAAGCTGGCGAGCGAGAGCTCGCAAGGCTGTGTACCATCGAGCTGCTGCTGCTGCTGGCAATGGTGCGTTCTCGACCTTCTTCTGCGATCGGACGGATCGCGCGCGGCGCGTACAGGGACGCGCGTCGCGGTTGGCCCGATGCGATCTTGCCCACCTTCTTCACCCGCCGCTTGCTTGGGCCCAAGGTCCACGTGATCTCCTTCTCCACTAAACTGGCAGACACGGCCGCCGCAGGGGACTGACTAGCGGCGGATCTCAAGCGACTGGCGGCACTACTGCTCGTAAAGCTACTGGAGGACGACGCGAATGCTGTTGATGGCGGAGGGGGAGACGGCGTTGCCGATCCTGCCTTCTTCTTGTGTCCCGTCGTATCCCGACCGCTCGCCGAGCGCGCGAGGGGCGAAGTTGAAAAGAAGGACGATGGCGACGATGACGACGACGACGAAGACGACGATGACGAGGACGACACCTTCTTCCGCACAGATGTCGGCGGCAGCGGCCGCGCTGCCGAGAACGCGCTGGCGGTCGGCGAGAAGAAGGTCGGCGACGAGGAGCCGCTACCGCCGCCGCTGCTGCTGCTGCTTGGAGACGACCCGCCCGCACATTTCTGCCACCGCACGCTCTCCAGAGACGATGACGGCGACGGTGACGGTGACGGTGACAGCGACCCTGAGCTCGCGCCACCCATCGCATGGTCGCTACCGACGCCGTCCGAGGAAGAGGCGATGGCGCCGCTCTTGCCGCTGCTCCAGCGCCACCATGGGAGCGCATCGCCACCACCGCCGCTGCGCTTGGCCTCCTCCATGGCTGCTGCTGCCACATGTGTGCACAGAGTCGGTCGAGTTGGAATGAATCGAGAGAACCCTCTTTATCTTACATATTCCCCATCCAAGTGTGTCTGGAGACGCACCGAGGGCTGCGTGCTGTTTTCTTCTGTTTTCTTCACTACCGTAAATCTCCTTCTCTCTCGAGCAAATGCGTGCGGCGCGGCGCTTTCCTCCTCCTCTTCCTTCTCCCACTAAGAGAAGGAAGGAAGGGCGGGTGGGCGATCGATCAGGCGAGTGTGTGTGTGTGATCGGGAGAGCTGTTTCATTGAATGGTGCAAATCGCACTTAGGCGAGTTGTGGTGTGGTAGAACGTTTTTCAAAAATGGGACTAGTTTTTCGAGACAAATGAGACGCTGTGCTCAAGCACAAAAATATCTACAAGCATGTCCAAAATGACTTGGTGGAACACTCTATTTACTGATATAGTCGTAACCTGTCCCAAATACGGAGCAAGGATGGCTATTTCGCACAAATAGCTCTCCATATGAAGCAAGTACTCGTATTTCGCAAACTAGCCACAAAGGAAGCCATTTATGGCCAATATTCCATTATTGAGATATTTAAGAGCTGCGTTAAAATGGATAAACATCCATTTTTGAGGTCTTACTAGGTGCAAAAAATGATGGGTGAGTTGTCTGTAACGCTTTTCACGTTTCGGATGTAACGATGTTTTGATAAGCCACTAAATCGACACCCTTTGAGCATCATAAATGCCTGAAACCACGACCAGCAGCTCTCTGTCTGACAAGGGCAAGATTTCGGTGAGAGAGTGCGGTCGCTCGCTCGCATTCATTCATCCATGTCGCCATGACAGCCGCACGCTCAGTTGTATCATGAGCGCAAAGGTCTGCACCATCACGATGAGCATGCAGCTAGAGCTGCTGGTGCTGGAGTCTGGTGGTCGTGGTCGTGAAGGGCACATGACGGAATGAGCTGGAGGAGAATGCTGCTGCTGCTGCTGACTTGATCGAATGGAGCATCACGCCGAACTTGCTTGTGAACCACACAGCAGACGATCGATGGTCGTGGCCGAGAGCGTGTAGACGCCGATGTCACTAGCTGTTGTTGGAGCTGTTCTATTCCATCCTTTATGCCTCCTGCTGCGTCCTACATCGCACTCTAAGCTCGAGCTCCAGCTCACACTCCGCGTCGTTTACCTTTTGTGTCGACGCTTTCGAGAACCACCTGAAGCACATTCACTTTGATCGAGTCGACCGTCTCGGATCACGCTTGC
>JAASFZ010000354.1:0-19535 GCA_023334075.1 Globisporangium nunn | reverse complement strand
GTCCCATGATGTCATCCTGTGCACGTGGGTACGCTACGGTAGTACCGGTATTTGTATCGGTAACCGTGTCCCAGCGGTACACGCCAGAGATGATGTGGTCCACATCTATCTCCATGTAATGGGGTTCGAAGGCCCATTACAGTTAGAAGAAACAATGAATGTGTGTATTTCGCTACGCTAGAAGCTGACTACGACGCCGAAGGAGAGAAGTACGAGAAGGATCTGGAGGGAACAGTGCTGCTTCGCAATCACCGTGCGCCTCCGCCGCCTGTGTGTGCTTTTTCTGCTCGTACCGGTCGGCGCAAGATACACAGATGCGCCTTTTCCGTCCGCTCTGTGAGATGTGAGGATTGAGGTTCCCGGAGCTTGGACGGGTTCCGCAAAGTACACTACGTCGCCCAAGACCCCAGCTCTTTTATTACCATCAGACGGCTCTGCAAGACGAATGGCTGCTCAGCGAAGGAGCTCGGATCAGAGGCTACTGTAGACTTCACCGACTCTCAAGGTGTGCTGAATACAAATGTAGTTTGTAGCGCGCGGGTGCTTGATACTGCAGACACCACATGAAGAACCACAAGAATGTCTGATCAGAAGGGCGGTGTGCAGTGAGTGAGCAGTGGCGACATGTAAGAAGGTGTCCGCAACGAGAAGCTACAACGATGAGTACACGTACATATTGACGTTCTTTACTTCCTCTTTGAGCTTCAATGCCAATTGCAACACAATGCGTCTTCAATATTCTCTGGTACTGCACCCAGCCAGCAGGTTCACACCACCAATAACCAAAATCATCTCTTGCAGCTTTGGCAGTAACCATCACAAACAATGAGCATCAGCACCGTGCATACACTCACAGTCTTGTTCCTGAACAGTGACGACGAAGAGAGCGCTCGCAAAAATTTGCTCTCTCAGTTCCTATGGAGACCGCGGTCTCAAGCAGCAGATTTCCTATCGTGACCTTCGTAAACGCGCTGCCCTCGTAGTCGTAAATGTCCTTGTGCACCACCGACCCCGAGTGCTTGGCGACTATGTGCACACTTGACTGCATCACTGTCCCGATCGTCGTCGTCCCATCGGCCGTCGTGGAGGACCCCGGAATTTTCTTGAGCACACACCATCCCGTGTCGTCCGTGTACATGCCTGACAGTCGGTCTTCACATTTGGCATCGTGTGCCACACGAGCACCATGCGCTCCTTCTCAGTGTACCGCAGCATTGCGAGCGTCACGTCCACGTGACCGCAATTGCTCTTGCAATCGTTCTTGACGTGGAACCTAGCGGCGATCATGTCTTCCAGCATCCCAACGTGCTGATGTTGCTTGCTCACCCTGAGAGGTTTGGTTGAGAATGAGAGAAAATCAGCGTGAAGTCGCGCGAAGGTTGCGCACAAATTTTGAGGAGAAGGTGAATGTTGCGCGATAGAAATAATATATCGATAACTCTCAAGCTACATTAGCACTCAAACCTAGTCGCTTTTGATTACTGCATCACCCCGGGGTTACCGTACTTTACACCAACACTGGCCTTTATCCAGAGTACCGCTATCTACCGGTATGAAATTCCTCTTCGTTAATGACTCGCAAGAGCTCAAGCGAAGGTGCCGCAGTGCCGTTGCTGCTCCTCGACGTCGACGACCCGGATGCAGTGAACAGCTCTCTCTCTCTCTCTCTCTCTCTTCCAGTTCATTTCGCCACCACCACTACTAGTCGTCAGCGCCAGCTCCAGCAGCTATTGCTGCAAGCTCCGCGCAAGTCCTTCCACAAGTTTATCTGGATGCTGCAGATCTTCACGCCCGTGAACTAGTCGAATGTGCGTACGGCTTTCTAGGCAAGATCGATCGATACGAGCGACTGGCCGAGCTGTAGTGTATGCTGGCGCAGAGAATCCTCTGCAAGGAGTGTGGACCGATTGCCGCCATGCAATAGGCCATGAGAGTGCGTTTGTTGCCGGACTCCGTGACATTGGTATCGAGCGCGCGGCTGCGTTCGAACTATTGCTCTCCTCCCCTTCGCGCAGATGCAGGGCAGTACCATGCTGTGCGCGCCCTGGTTAGACAACGCAAAGCCACAGGACGGTGGTGGCGCCATGGCGACTCGAGTGTGCTGTCGAATTGCGGTTCTTCTTTCGCTTCACAGTTCGAGCAACAGACAGCCTTGCCCTGTTTTCAATTTGCGCCACTCTTTCTCTCTCTCTCTCGCTCTCGCTCTCGCTCTCTTGCTCGCTCGCCCTCGCTGCGTTTTCTTGTTCGCTTCGGCGCGTTCCAGCTTCCGAATCATTCTCCTGTGTCTTGCACGCGACCGTCGGACCTCCTCCCGCTTGAAAAAAAGGCGAGCAGGATGCTTGCGATCGCGCAATTTGCCTACGGTGCACATGACAGGAGCATCGCGCCCAGTCTGCGAGGCAAACTCGCCGTCCCAGTTGAGGATAGCCCAATCAACTGGTCGATCTCTCCGGTCGTGCCAAGCGGTCTTGGGCTCGGTACTTTGGGTGAAGGCGAGTACATCACCATAATACCGATCGATCGACAGAGAGGCCGACGCTCGTGTGGATGGCGCGGAGCCGCGCCGGTCCGACACAACAAATAGATAGGACGAGCGCGAGGTCGAGGCTTCGAGAGCATTTGAGGCTTTGAGGGATTAGTCTCAGATCTGGTCCGCAGGCCACAAAGCGTGTGCGTGCTTGATGATGATGCTGCTGCTGCAAATGATGGCGCTGCTCGAAGTGCGCGCGCAGGAATGTTTGAAAGGCGCGAGCACTGGATCTCAACCGGCGTGTGTGTGCGTCGGTGCAGAAATATCGGAGACCGTCGTCACGCGACTTTGGAATCGCGCCTTACCCACTGTGTGCATGCAGTCACAGAGGTGAAACCGGAACTGGTGGCGGTGGCAGCCCCAGAGATTTGGTGTCGCCAGCCAATCCGAGGCAACAAACAGCAACGTGCTTGAAGGCAACGATGCGGTGCGATGTGATGGATATCGGAGACCGTCGTGGACGAACCTGAGTGCTGTTGTCAAGCAAGCAAGAGCGGGAGCGGGTTGCTCACGCCAGCAACGACGCTCACGCCAGAGTGCGTGTCTGCAAGAAATACTGTACGAGGTGGTTCGCATGACGAGACGAGATACGAACTGGTGTCGCAAGAGCATCAGACAAAGCAGGCAGCAAGCAACTTGGTTGGCAACCAAGCTGAGTGTGCGTGGTGGCTTCGAATGGTCCTTGTAGCCTGCTCGACAGGTGCGTATGGAGGCAGGGACGGCGCGACAGGCAAGCGAAGCGAGCACCGCTCACTTGAAGTGCGAACGTTTTTGCGGCGGTGTAGTCGGTGGCAGTCTTGGAAGTCGAGGTGTTATGGGTGTATGCTGTGTGTGAGTTGCCGCTTGAAGCATACAAACGTTCATACAAACGGGCTCTTGCCCGTCGCGGTTTCGTTCTCAGATGTTCAAATAATGAAATCGAATCCGGAGTGCTGGAGTGGTCTTTGGGAATAAGGCAACGCCCGCCATCACCGAAGGTGCTGCCGCAGCTGCCACCCACCTGCATGCCTTACACACGTGCATGCATCTGTTTGCCGATCACCTCTGTTGCTCGCGGCTGTTGCTCTTGGTGTTGCTGCTACTGCTGGTTATTAGGGGGCGGACTCGCTGCTGCATCTCTCACACTGGCGCATCCGAGCACGTCTCCCACTTCCATCACGAATGGTTTTTGTTTATCGGAGACCGTCTCGTCACGAGCGCTGGCTGGCTGCTTCTTTTTCGACACCAGCGCATCACCACGTGTTTCGATTCGATTCCAGTCGCGACGACGACGGTCTCAATTAAATCCGCTCTTCTTCTTCTTCTTCGCTGTCGTGTCGTGTGTGTGCGTGTGTGTAAGTGAAAAGCTTGAACTCTGTGCTTTGCGCTCCCCTTCCCCTTCGCCTCGAGGCACGACGAACGACGCTCTCGCTCTCGCTTGCTTGCTCGTCGTCTTCGAAGCTCACAATCCATCTCGCGCCTTAGAGCTCAAGAAAGCCTCTCCACCTCTATCGCCCGCACACACACCGAGCTCGTCAGCGATGAACATCCGCCTCGCGCTCCTGCTCGCCGCCGCCGCGATGGCTGCCACCGCGCTCGCCCAGGACGTGACCGAGAGCGCCGCGACCCCTGTGGAGGAGCTCCAGAGCACCGAGACTGGTTCGACGCCGGCCAACGCAGAAGATTTCCACGAGAGGGCTGTCGCCGCCCCTTGGTGGCCACAGAAGCGTGCGCTGCAGGAGACGCCGACGACGCCGACGCCCGAGGAGGACACGAAGGAGAAGGCGAAGCCAATGCCGTGGATCACCCGCCTGCTCCGTTTCCAGACCAACGAAGACGAGTCAACCAAGGAGAACACTGACGCAGTAGCGACTCCGGATCGCGCGGTGGCTGCGCCTTGGTGGCCTGAGAAGCGTGCGCTGCAGGACGCGACCGAGACTGCGGCACCGGGTGATGAGGACACGAAGGAGCGGGCGGTGGCTGCGCCTTGGTGGCCTGAGAAGCGCGTGAGAAAACTGAGGGGCCATGCCGAGTAGGCGCCTACCTCTCGCTGATCGAAGGCGATTGGCTTTATGCGTTTGCTGCGTCAGCTGCCAGTGCTTCGGCAGTCCGCCGCCGCACGACGTCTGCGGCGTGATGCCTTTGATGGGTAGTCGCTAGTCGGCCATCGTCGTCTCCGCACGAGCGCACGATGGCGTGCTGGCACTTGACTAATTTATTTCTTTCGTCATCAATGCGCGATCTTGTTGCATTTCCTTTGCGAGCGTCGTGGTCACGGAGACGTGTTTGTTTGCAGCGAGTGAGTAAGCGATCCGCTGACGGCATACTCTGTGCGCGGACACACATATCGTCGACGTGAGTGAGTGATGCATAAGGTATATTAGTCTACGTCCTGCAAGTCCCAGTATCCATTCCTCCAGCTACGGCGCCGAGACAGGTTCGTCAGGAGCATGCCGCCGAAGTTGTGTCCTGCGTGGTTACGGTTGTCAAAGTTGTATCGTATGGTGGCCAACTTGGCATGCTCTTGCACATGCAACAAGCAAGAGATCTGCCGATGGCATGGGTTACGGTGCAGACATACATGCCACTGAATTTGGTACGTTGGAGAAGAGAAAGACTGAGATATATTCGCGTACACTCCGTGTCCGCTATGTCGATCGTCAGCTCACTAGTCAAACGAGAAGGTGTCACCTGCGCTCCAGTCGACCGCAGATGCGGAGACGCTGCTCTTCTTCATCACTCGCAGACGCGAGGACGCCACTTTCTTGGCAGGCTGCGACGACTTCGTCTTGCTCGCTTGCGAGACGGGCACTCTTGCCACTTCCACCCGCTTGCTCTGTACGATGGACAAGAGGCATCATCAGATGCATCATCTCGAGATGGAATCAAATCGATATATCCGAACTCCCAGGAACGCACCTTGCTCAGTATCGTAGGAGTCTCGCGGATGGTGCATGTGACGAGACTGTCGTAGTCATCGTCGGAGAGCTCGAACGAATCGATGGGCTGACGTCGCGCATGTTCGACGCTGCTTTGACTCTGCTCGACGGAAGGGTTGAAGGCACCACGAGCAGCGTTCTCTTGAATCGAAATGGGTGTGGGCGACTCACGTGTTGCGTCCTCGACGAATTTTGCATCAGCGGTTTGAACTGACGGGTGGTTGAAATTGCGAGGCGATTTGCTCCGTCCGTTCCTGGCATTCGTGGCAAGAGCAGCCTGCGCATTGTGAGGTGGCTAACAGACAGTCAAACAAGGTCAGATATCGCCTCGAACCACTGCGAGCGGTGGAGCACCAGCACAGACCCACCACATTTTCTTTATCCGTGCTGGCAAGCGACGCGAGTTCTTTCAGCGCGAGCTTTCTGGCTGGATCGACTCGCTTTGAGTGCTTGTTCGTTTGCTTTGGCTTGATCTTCTTCGCTCCTGAGGTGTTCGACTGGCACTTTGCCGTCGACTCCCTGTTCGGCTTTCGTTGACGATATGTGACCAGTTTGTGACGACTCCACGTCGGCTCTGCTTCATTTTCGAAAGGATGATCCAGGGCGGATTTGGTCTTGTCTCCGCTATGATCATGTGCGCGCGTCTCGATGGTGCGCGCACTCGTCCGATTTTTGAGTCGGTCGACGTGCAGCTGATACTCTTTTTCCTGTTTGCCACGGTCGTGTCAGCGTGAGCGCAGAATGATACGAATCGGGCGTCACGCTCACCTTTTCCTGAAAGAGTTTGCGGTACTTCTCCCGCTGAGTATCAAGAAGCGCGGTGAACTGCTCCTCCACCTGCAAACATGGCTATGAGACAAGCGCGCTTGATTCCTCTGGTTGATATCGCATTGTTTGGTACCTGATCAGGTTTGTCGTTGGTTTGATCCTCCGGCAGGCTCGAAGAGCTATCTTCGCTTTGGGCGTCCAGGTTGGCCTGTGCTAGAACGTGTCAGTATCAGACACCACAACCAGCTATAGTTCTCATTCACAAGAACGGATTACATACGCAAAAATGGTCGACAGCCTTCATCACATTCTTGATCTGCTGACTGGACCGCGTGCTGATGCCGAGCGCTTGAAGCTTCGCGCTCGAGATCTCGCTGGCAGATTTCAACTTATCCTTGTTTGCGCTTGCTGCTCCCTTGTAAGCGAAAATTTGCGCTTGGATCACTGACAACGAGGCGAGAAGGTCTTCGCGTTGCATCCCGGAGCAGTTTCCCTCTTTCTCGAGATTCCTGCTCTCCTGGTCAATGCGAGAAGCTCTCTTCTCCAAGTCTGCGACGTCGACTTTGAGCTTGCTCAACTCCACCTTCAGCTTGAAGAGCTGCTTTTTCTTGGAGTGAGCACGGTCTTGGTCCTGCAACGCATTATCGAACTTTGCTTGGGCCTCAGCCTCTAGTTTTGCGATCGACGCGGTCAGATCCGCGCTCCTCTTCTCGACCATGTGGATGCTGCTCGTGGTTCCTTCGATCTGACGCTGCAGATTATCTGACTGCTTCTTGTACGAGCTTGTGAATGACGAAAATGCTGTCACGACAGACCTCAGCAAACTAGTTGGAGATGACAACAGCAATGACATCCAAGGTAGAGAAAGTGAGCGCACCTGCTTCATCAGCTGTCTTCTTCGCCTGGAGATCATTGAGCTCGTTCAAACGGTATGTGTGCTGTCGCTGAAGCCAGTGCATTTGATCTGATTTTGACTGCAACACAATGGCGAGCGATCGGTTGTTAGTATCGCTCATAGTTCAGCTCTGGTATTCTCGAAGCACAGACTTACTTTCAGATTCGCCTTCTTGATTGACAGCATATCCTTCCCTTGTTTGAGTTGCAGCCTTGCTTCGCGCGCGTAATACTTAGTCCCAACGAGTCCCTCCTGAGGGAGCGCTCTAGTCAGCATCGAGACAAACTCATCGTTGTAAACTAGTAGTGAGCATACAAGCGGTGCGTACACTCAGATCTTTCAGCTTGGTTGTGAGTTCAGTGACGGAGCTTTCCAGCTCACCAGTGATCGCACAACCGTTCTGCAGCAGAATCAAGACTGTGAGAGAAGCGTAAGCCATTGGACATAATAGCACACGGAGCTCACCGCTGGCTTGATCATCTGAACACGGAGAGTTTCACGAGCGCTGTTGCGAATGCGTACACGTGAGCTATGAAACGATACCACGAAGATGCGAGCACTCATGCTACCTCTGCTGCTCGAGCTTAAGCATCTCAGCTTGACGCTGCTCTTCAAGCGCCATCCCGAGGAAAGTGCGGCGGGACTACTCACGGGTGAAGCAGAGAGAAAGAGAAGATGTCAAAACATTGGCAAACCTGTGGGGTCACGAGTTGGCACTGATTTCGCACCTCGGTGAGCTCAACCAAGCTTGCTCGCTCGTGATGAGCCGTACTTGATAGCTGCTCAACCTCCAAGAGCTCTCTTTGGTGCTGCTGGGTCGCGAGGGTCAGCTTCCGCTCTGCTTCTGCTGTCGCGGCAAGCTCATTCTGGTGCAGGGTCAGCTCTATGCATTCACTGTACAAGATACAACGTGATCGTGATTTACACACCGCTTGCAGCCACATCGACATGACGATATCTTCGTTCATCATCGCGAGCTGCGACTCCGCTGTGTACATTCCACCACGGAAGCTTAGCGTTAATCGTCGCAATCAAGGTCAACAACAGTACAGAGATCAACCTGCCTTCGTCAAGGATGCTTCGCTTCTTGGCCACCCGGTCCATTTGGCTGAGCGACTGCTCCTCCAAGCACATGCACTTCTCCTCCAGCGCAGCCGACTTCCCTGTCAAGATGCCGACCAGCTTTTGGAAAATTTGCAGCTTCTCCGCAACTCTGTCAAGATCTTTGACCAAGTCGGCATTCCTCAGCGTAGCTTTATGCTTTTCATGAGCTGGCTCCGAAGGTGCAATGGCGGAGCCTTCTAGCTCGTGTCCAAGAGCCTGTAGTTTGAGCTGACGCAGTCTGTTCCTCCCTCTACCACATTCGGCCAATGCACGTGGTTAGCTCCAGACGAGACTGATCGGGTATCGCCTCTGTGCAAGCTACTTACTGTACATGGCCATTGACTGTGAGCAGCTTTTCATGGGTCTGGCGGAGCCGCTGCAGTAGCTCTGTTCGCTTGTGCAGACAAGCTTCGAGCTTCACGACCTCGGACTGCAGGATCTCCTTCTTCTTCGCTACCCTGAAGCATCAACAGAAATGCACGCGCCACATTAGTGCTCTCGTCATATCACCGGCTTCGCCTGCACTCCACAACTAGGCAAGCTAGAGAGGGAAAGACTGGAAACCCACAGTGCGAGCGAGAGCGCCGAGGATGTGGGTTTGCTGCCTTTGCTTCTGTTCTTGCTGGAACTGTTGGCGCTGCGAGCAGCCACGCGCGCTGTCGGCGCTACTGCCTCCATGTTAGGAAAGCGGGGCGAGAGCGCGCCACGGAGCGTGCGCGGGTGTGCGCCTTGGCGGACGCTTGCGTCTTCGGTGGCGAAGTGCGGAATGGCGCGATCTCGCGCCGGCGCATCGAAGCCAGAAGAGTGACGGTCACTGCAACATGCAACGGCAAATGTTCGAATTTCACGGTGAAATACCGATACCACCGAATCGAGCGGCGAGAAGACCTCTGCATCTCGGAGTCCGTGCTGGATCGTAGGAGACGTGAGCGCCGTGAACTCGTCAGACACCTCGGGCGGAAGTGGAGACTGCGCAGACACAGACAGGAGATGCTGCCTGCGCCTACTTCGGCGCGGGTTGTCGATCACGTCAGAAAGATCTGCACGACGCCGAACACGACACAGACCGCATTCGGGACCGTGACGACCACCTCAACAACCGTAGGCCGTAGATGCCCCAGATGGTGTTGCTGATTGCACTAGTAAGGCAGAGCCGGATCGGGATTGAGCTTGCGAGTCTGACTTTCACCACGTGGCGAGTCGACTCGAACGGCAATGCGTTCAGGATGGGACCCACGCACACACCGACGTTGCCGATCCACTCGTCGACTTGGTGGCGGCTCTGACTCGCGCCACTGAGCCGACCGAGCACGCTATAGACAATGAGCGCGGTGACGAACGCTGCGACGGCACCGATCATTTTGCGCGTGCACGCTTTCTCGAGCGTATGGCAGTAGTAGACTGCGAGAAAGAGGTGCGCGAACGCCTGGCTCGTTGCACACGCTATGAAAACGGGGAGATGTCGCTGCTCAGCAGTCCATACATCATCCTGGAGGCGAGCAGTGCTGCGATCCGAAACAACGGCAGGAACCTTGAGCGCCTGGAGTCGGCACCCCCAGTTTCAGAGAGCCACGTCCTTTTCGAGGTTCCGCGTCCAGCGAGCTGACCGGCATCGTCATGATGGCACCAGCGATGCCTGTCTCTCGCCGTATATCGGCGTGGAGCTCAAGCCACTCGCGCGTCTGCAGACGCACAAGCACCTCTTCTTCAGCAACAGCATCATGGCCAATGAAGACCTCGTGCACCTGAACCACCTGATGGCACTCGAGACGCTTGCGATGCCCACATGCCACTTCGTGCACAGCCTGGCGCCGCTCCTAGGACTCGCAAATTTGCACCACCTCGTGCTGGGTGACGGCGACATGGCGCTACGCAGATCCGCCGACTTCGACGCGTTCACCAAGCTCCGCCACTTCGAGCGCTGCGGTCGGCACAACGGGAGCGGACCGCTACTCGAGCTCCTACTGCGCGCTGGACCTCGAGTACTGCGACGTCTCGCGGACACGGCTGAGAGCCACTCAGTTGCCTCGAGAAGCTCCGGGTGCTCATAGTGAGCATGCTGCTGCCGCAGGGCCGTCAATACTATGCGCTGCTCACATCCCTGCTCGACCTGAAGCGCATCGGAGCCCACACCAAGGCCAGCCACCGGACCGCCGGTCGACAAGAAGGCTATGAGCGCCGTGTTCCCAAGAGCATCCACCGGCTGCTCGTGCCAGCAAACGTCAACGGACAGCTACTGCGTTCGTAAGAGCGATGGCGTGTCGGTGGATGACGCGACGCAGATACACTACGAGGTTACCCAGATGCACTTCTCATTCGCTCTATGCTGTCAGCTGCTGCTACTACTCCTGGGATCACACAGTCTCTTCCTTCGCGCGTGTGCTCTGGAACGGCAGGTTCATCGAGTGCGCCGAAAGGAAGGGTGGACGCGCGGCGTCCTCCGAGAAAGCGAGCGCGTTGACGCTCGCGGTGGCCTTCATGCTCGCCTCGGACGCCGTGTCCCACTCGAGGAACTGCTGAATGACATCCGGCACGTGGTCCTTGTCCGCAATCTGCACGCCCATCATGGCGTAGAGCTCGCGCGAGTCGACAGAGCTGCGGCCGTGGCGCAGCATGACGCGCGAGAGACCCTCGGCGAAGACGTCGCCCGTATCGGGACACTTGAACTGCGCGAGCAGGAAGAACCACGTGTCGTCCCAGTAGATGTTCTGCGTGTGCACCTCGTACACCTGGCCGGCGCGGATGTCCTTGAAGTGTCGGATACCCTGCGAGCCGAACACGAAGTACCAGCGCTTCTTGGCGCACGCGTGCAGGATACCCTGGAGTCTGCATGCACGAGGGTGGCGTCATTCGGTCAGTCACGTAGTCGGTTGATGCCCTTTATGCTGGATGCAATCAGCGAACGGCGCGCCGGTCACGTACCCGCAGCCGTACCAGATCGCGAGCTCCATGTTGCGGAAATAGGCGTTCTCGGGCAGCTTGTCGCCGAACGCGCAGTCGAGCAGTCCCGCGCGCGACTTCCACACGCCCGGGTAGTGCAGCAGCGCGCCGGGCGTGGGCTTGGCGAGCCGGCGCTTGAGGATGCCGCTGCCCATGTGCCAGAGGATGCGCGGGATCATCGCGCGCAGGCTTGCGGGTCACAGCGTGGCGGGCGACCAGGAGACGGCGAGCAGCGGAGCTGCCTAGAGGAGGAGGAGGAAAAAGCGCAAGTGAGTGAGCAGCAAAGTGGCGGATTCGATTGGCGGGAATTAGAGCTGAGCCGAATATACAATTACTAAGCTAACAAGGAGGGAAGTTTCCCGTTCTGCTTGATCATGACAAAATGCAAAGGATTTTGCGATGGGAACTCGCGGCGTGACGCTGGCAGCATGGCCACTCGGACTTGAACGCGCGCTTTGCGTTGGGAGCTGGTGGCGCGTCCTGGAGCTGGCGATGGCTGGCAGCTCGAGGCGGGAGATAGTGGACGACCTCGACTCGAGCAGGAAGGAGCTCAAGCCTGCAGCGTATGTTTGTTGTCTCGTCGTGTGCCATGATCCAGCAGAGACCTCCTCATAGCGTGAAGTTCACACATTTGGCTGCTCTAACGTGTTAAGCAGAGAACTCCCGACGAACCAGCTTGCATACGGATGGCTCGCAAACGCAGTCGATGCGACCGGAGGGTGGCTGCACGTGGTTGTCGCCGCTTGATGAAGTGATTGGCTTTCCTGGCTGCTTCAGTACGACATGCAGCCCCAGAGATCCCCCCATCGCCTCGAACGACGTGGTCTTACAGCAACGTCCTTCTACTCTCAAAGCTCCGCCCTTGGTCAAGTAGGTTTGACTCACATGACTCCGAAGTGGCTGCTCCGTGAGTGTCCCCGAGATCTCTCGAGGCCATCTCAAGGCACCGCCAGACACTCGCACTATAGCCTGTCCATGTTAGAATAAACTCCATCCAGTGACAGCATCTACCCAAACCGGAGCGAGTCCTTATATGCCTTTGGCTATCACTGATACCGCCGCCACGCGATAACCACGCTCGCCTCGTTCGAGAACCACCCGTCCGTCGAGTGACGGACCGCAAGTCACGTGGCTCGAATCGTCTCGAACCTTGCACGCTGAACAGCCAAGCGGGCGATCTCACTTGCATCCTCGAAGCCCAATCGGAACGTGCCAGCACGCCGAGCTTACCCACCATTCTCGCGTGACAAGTGCCTCACCTTGCGTTGCGGGCGATTAAGCGCCGGATGTGACAGGTTGACTGCTGGACGTGTCAGCGTCGATCGCAGTCGTGCATCGCTCCCGAGACGAGTCTTGAGCCACAAGAACGAATCGGAGAGCAGATGACAAACAACAAGACGATGTGACAGGACGAGAGCAGCCGCCGATGCCGTTCATTCCTCTCGGGCTCAGAAACTTCAGAAAATGGGGTGAGCTTGAGTCCTCTTATTTTCCAGACACCGACGACGCGCTGCGCACCAGTCGTGCTGGCCAGCCCGATATCCAGCGATGTGTGTCGAGGCGAGAGTGCTTCCGAGCTTCCGACGTTGCTTTTAACGTGCCAGCTCATTCTCCAATTCTGTCACTCGCTCCCAGTCCCCTCATGCTCACCGCCACTGCTGCGTTCCTTTCCCGATCGTCCACGCCTTCTGACCCCGACCTCAACAATGACCGACGCGCTGCTGCTCGTGCTGCGTATCTTGACGGCGTGCTCGTCCATGTTCATGATATTGAGCCCGGCTCCCGCGATCCGTAGGATCCACCAGACGCAGAACGTCGGTCATACGTCCATCATCGCGCTCGCCTCGCTACTCGGCAACTGCCACATGTGGTACGTCTGTCTACACCTCCTTTCAGCTTGAGTCAATCAGCTCTCGGTATGCGGCTGACTTATTGCTCTGCTTTTGATATCTGTCTTTCTCAACAGGATGCTGCACGGATACCTCCGCCGCAACATCTTCCCGGTCTTCATCACATTCGCAATCGGAGATGTGGTCGCTCTTGGCTTCATCGCGGTCTACGTGCGCTACTCCACCGAGCGTGTCTACGTGCTCAAAGTGCTCGGCGTGGCTGTCTTGATCCTCGGAGTCGTGACGATCTATACCGTCCTCGCACTCAATGGGATCACGAATCAGACAAGAGAGCAGGTAAAGCCAGTTGTCGGCTACATCGCGATCGCCGCTGCCGTGCTTCTCTACGGCTCACCATTCGAGAAGGTGGTTCAGGTGCTCCGACACAAGACGTCCGTGTTCCTCCCGATCACGATGGTCGTCGTTGGCACGATCAACAACTCACTCTGGGTCATCTACACGCCGCTGGACCACAACTGGTTCATGTTCGTGCCAAACGCAATCTGCTCCGCGCTCGGCTTCACACAGCTCGCGCTCTATTGGTTCTACCACCCGAGTCGCTCGCACACAGACGCGGTTCCCGTCGCCTCGATCGACGAGTTCGCCTTCGCCTTGGACACCGACGGCATCCCGATCGCTGTGGTGGTCGATTCACCCAAGACTGACGCGGGGACGGACAAGCAGTTCCCCGCGAGCCCGAACTACAACCTTCTGCACTCGCCACTCGCCGTCGTCGAGATCAACAACAACTCGTAGAAAAACGTCGAGTTTGGGTATCGAAGGCTCCTTCCTGTCTAGGACACTTTAGACGATAAACGATAGATAGACACCATGTGCATCAAAATCCAACACTTTGCAGCGGAGTCGATCTTTGCGGTTCTTTCGTTCGTGAAGGTGTGCGCTGCGACCACATGAAGAGGTTGATTTGATGCCTTTGAGGAGATGAAAGGAAGAGGGCAACTCAGGTTTTCGGACGTTCTTCGGTGCCGCTTTTCTCGCTGCGCGGATTTCGGGCCGAAGATCAGGAGACCGCAAGCACGTAGCGCCTGCTGTCTCGGTGAGCAGCGTGCAATGCAAGGAGGGAAGACGAGAGATGATGCGCGTGGGGGAGGGAGAGAGTGAAATGAGGTTCAGTCGTCAACCTGATACAAATCGACATTGAGTGTTCAGCATCCAAAACGCAAGTCTACCAATTTCTAGAAGATTATCCCATGCATTTCCCAAGTCAGACAGCATCTTGGAATGTCTCGTCGTTGCAAGATCCTCCCTCTCAAGTGACACGTTATACTGATTATCTGTGTGGCCAGGAAGCTTGCCGGTCTGATACTCACTGCTGGCTGACATGCGCTGCCTGCCTGCCTGCTGACTCGCACGCTGGCCTCCTCTTCCTCTTTTTCCCGACAACAACAACTGCATTGCTTGCAGGACACCTCGCATTGGAGGCATTGGAGAAGCACTTTGCTCCTGGAGCTGGTGCATTCCTCTATGGTGTTTCTTAGCTCTAAACTGAAGCGCGGGTAGGCGCATCCTCAAGACGCATCGGGCGGATCCTCGATATCCTTCAGAGGCTTTGAGGCTTTTCGTACAGCTTGTCTGTCCGTGCTTGCATGCAAAAGGCAAAGGCGAAAAGCAGCTGCTCTTTTGAGTCGAGCGGCCCTCATGTCTCGTCCCAGTATGAAACGCAAGCACTGGGAAGCCGCGAAGGACGCTTGGTTGCCCGTCATTCGCCGTTTGGCGCGGAGCACGCGAGAGCACCACACGCACACACGGACAGACCTACGCGCGCGCGCACGTACGCACACACACACGCACGCACGCACGCACGTCGGACGCCCAACCACCTGCCTCCCCAGACCGCCTGAAGAGACCAGCGAGACAATTCGAGAGCAACCATGGCAAGCGACCTCCTCTGGACCATGCGCGGCATTGTGGTGCTCTCGACGCTCATCCTCGTCCTCATCCCGGCGCGGGCGACGTACAAGGCGCTCCGCACCAAGAGCGTGGCTCACATGACGATCTTCCCGCTTGCTGCCGCCTTCGCGAGCTGCCACATGTGGTACGTCAAGCTATTCGACAGCGCCACGATGGACAGATACAGTGGTTGCATCGACGACGCTAATGTTTCGCTTGGCTCTTTAGGATCCTGCATGGCTACCTTCGAGGCAACATCTTCCCGGCGGTCATGACGTTCGTGATCGGAGACACCATCATGCTCATCTACATCGCGGTGTTCCTTTACTACACGACGGAGCGTGCGCATGCGTTCAAGGTCGTCGGCATCACGGCGTTCATCCTCGGGGCCGCATCCGCGTTCACCTTCACCGTCAAGAGCGACAACGTCATCGGTCCCATGGCCGGTCTTGCCGCGCTGATCATGTACGGCTGGCCGTTTGAGCGGATGCAGCTCGTGCTGCAGCACAAGTCATCCGACTTCATCCCCGTGACGATCGTCGCGCGCCTGACGTTCAACAACCTCATGTGGGTCATCTACACGGTGTTGGACGGCAACTGGTTCACGTTCGCACCTCACGCCATCTGCCTCCCAATCGGCATCGTGCAGCTCGCGCTCTACTGGATGCACCGCCCAGGCCCGCTCGAACGAAAGCTGGGCACGAGCGAGACTGCCGACAACGACGAGCAGGAGAGCGAGGTGCGCGCCAGCACCCTCACACGGTCGGTCGTGATCGTCGTCGAGACGCCGACGCCGGGGCTGGCGCCGGTAAAGCCGTTCCCAGAGAGCCCCAACTTTCAGTTGCTGCATTCGCCGCTGCAATGACCTAGTCGTCCATGTGTATAACTATAAACGAACGTATCCGATCCATCCGCCCACCACGGAGCTGGGAAGGAATGTTGCATGATGTGGTCTTGAGTTCAACCTCAAGGCTGCTGTGAGGCTCTCGCTTGATGTGGCGATAAGCACTCGCTGCCCGCTCGTCCATCCTGTGCAAGCGGACTCACAGACTCTCGGTGAGCCGATCGCTTGAGTGCGTGTATGTGAAGAGCTGCAGCACTCCACGGAGAGAAGCCGCCTTCGGCGCCGCCCCTCAGCCAGCCAAGCGCTGCTTGAGGAGGTGCATTGTCGAGTTGTGAGCTATGCGACGCATCACATCCATCAACTGTTGACCATCTCCTCTCGCTTCTCGTCCAATCATCACCGCGTCACTTACTGGCGCATCCTCGAGGGGTGTTTGGATGCGAAGAAGAGCTTCAGCCAGAAGCTCCAAGCGTGGAGCGTTCTTGCGGCAGCGCGAGCGAAAGAGAGAGGCATGGAGACACCATCTTGTCAGCAGTAGCGACACCATCACCAGTGGCGCCGCCCCCGCTTACCAGTGCACAACTCGCACTGTAGAACAGACCGGCAACAGCAGAAGCTATGGGCGATACGCCCCTGCTCGTGCTACGCTGCCTCGCTGCGTGCTCGTCCACGATGATGATCCTGAGCCCCTCGCGCGCTATCTGGCGCATCCACAAGACCCACGACACAGGCTTCACGTCTATCATCTCGCTCGTGATGACGCTCGCGAATTGCCACTCGTGGTGCGTGACTGCGCTGCTCGTCTCAATGCACTTCCTTGGTGGCGGTGCTCCACCGAACCAAGCCTCTCTCTCTTTCTCTCTCTCTAACGCATTTCCTCTCTCGGTGCTCTTGTATGTGCAGGATGCTCTACGGACTCGTCGCCAATAACATCTTCCCCATCTTCGTGACCTTCGTCTTTGGCGATGTCGTCGCTCTCGTGTACATCGGCATATATTGGCGCTGGACGACCGAGCGCGCATACGTGCTCAAGGTTATCGGGATCGTGTCCACGTTCCTGCTGTTCGTGAGCACGTATGCAGTCTTGGGCGGTACGGGAGTGACACACCAGTCGCACAACACGGTAGAGACAACCTTGGGATACATCGCTGTAGGCGCGGCACTTGCGCTGTACGGCTCGCCACTGGAGCGGGTGCGGCAGGTGCTCAAACACAAGTCGGCTGTCTTCATCCCTGTCGACATGGTCATCGCCGGCTCCACGAACAACATGCTCTGGATCGCATACGCGTCGCTGAGTAGCAACTGGTTCATACTTGCGCCCAACGTGCTCTTCCTGACGGTCGGTGCCTGCTCGCTGTTCCTCTACGTGCTCTACCACCCGAAGCGCTGCCCGTATCCCCGGTCCGAAACGACGATCGAGGATGCAGACGACGACCGCGTTGTGGTCACAGTTTCTCCGAAAGAGGAGATTGTGGCTCGCAGCAGCAACACCAACAAGTTCCAGCTCGAGAGTCCTGCATTCGAGGCGGTGCACTCACCACTCGAGCCACTGCGTTGTGTGTAGGTAGCGAGCACCACAAATTGTACTAGTACCATCTACTTTGAAACACATACAAGCTTCTTGCATTTGGAACTCGTCTCGTTCTTGACGTGTGCCGTAGATTGGGATGCTACCGAACGAATGCCAGCGCTTCTCCAATTCAACGGAGCCTTTGGGTCGTTTGAGCTATGCATTGTGTGTGGTGGTGGTGCTCCAAGCCGGTCGTAGAGGCCGACTTTGCCGAGAGCAAGCAGACGTTGCTGTGTTTTCTCACCTTCATTCTGTGCCTCCAAGCGCATCTTTCATCCAAACACCGTACCGACTTTGCGATGAGAGCGGAGTGATTGCTTCTTCAACTTGGTGAGCTATTGTGCCGTGGAAGGCGCACCGCTCCAAGAACGCCCTCATGAGCGCAGAGTCTTGTCCTCTCCAAGGTTCATTCAACGCGAACCCTCACTCTCGTTTCATTCTCGCGATTGCGTTGGCATCAAGTGAGCAGGCAGGCAGTCAGCCACGACTCCGGTAGGCGACGACTTGATTGAGCCAACACTGCAAGCGCATGCGCAACCACCGTCTTAAGCCTCCCGATGGATCACTCGACAAAGAACTCATTCGCAAACTCGCGCTCGACCAGACAAGGCACTGCAAGGCGCTTCAACAGCACACCAAAGAACCGATCTGCTTGGAACTCGTCGACCAAGCGAGTGGTGTCATGGGCGATCCCCTCCTGCTCGTACTGCGCTGCCTCACTGCGTGCTCGTCCACGATGATGATCCTGAGCCCCTCGCGCGCTATCTGGCGCATCCACAAGACCCACGACACAGGCTTCACGTCCATCATCTCGCTCGTGATGACACTTGCGAACTGCCACATGCTGTACGTGCGCTGCAATATCGCTGCTGGTCTCTGACATGACGCCGCCGTTCTCATGCCGATTGGTGATACGATACACCGCGCATGTTTCCTACAGGATGCTGTACGGAGCGCTCATCGGCAACATATTCCCCATGGTCGTGACGTTCAGTATCGGCGTGGTCATCGCACTCGTGTACATCACGATCTTTGTCCGCTGGACCGTCGAACGCGCGTACACACTCAAGGTGATCGCCATCGTTGTCACATTCCTGTCGTTGATGACCGTCTACGCAGTCCTCGGCAAGGCTAGAGTCACGCACCAGTCGAAGGAAGCGGTCGAGGACATCGTCGGGTACACAACTGTCACAGTCACGATCATCCTGTACGGTTCGCCCTTCGAGAGGGTCATCCAGGTGCTCAAGCACAGATCCGCGGTCTTCATTCCCATCGACATGGTCGTCGCTGGCGCGATCAACAACGCGCTCTGGGTCGCGTACACTGTTCTGGACGACAACTGGTTTATCTTCGTGCCGAACGCGATATCTGTGACGCTTGGCGTGCTTTCGCTCATCCTCTACTTCACGTTCCACCCGAAGCGATGTCCGTACCCGAGAAAGGAGGAAGGGGTGCTGGACAGTGCGATCGAGGTCGTGCTCACGCCAAAGGACGAACACGTGCCGAGCAAGCTTCAGTTGGAGAGTCCGATGTATGAGACCGCACACTCGCCTCTCGCGCCGCTGCGCGCGTAGATGAGAGGCACATATTGCGTTTGCGGGCCACAGTCGCTTGCTCTGTAGCGTTGGTGCTAGCCATGCAAAATCGTACTAGTAGGAGACTACCATCAATGCCATGTCGTGTATTTGATGTTTGCTTCACACGGGAGCTCTTGCGGAAAGCACACACGCCCACGCAGTTAGATGTCCGCATTGCCGCTCCCGTCTCGCCCTCGAACCTTTTCCGCAAGCTGTGGTGTGGTTTGCCAACCGCGGATGATGGTCTTCATCGCCCATCCTTCCTCCAAACCTGTCGCCAATCTCGTTCGATGCTTCGCACACTTCACCCTCGTACTTCACACACCACACATGCTACCAACCATAGCGCGCTCAGGGGTCAACATTCCTACACCTGGTTGGGGGAGACAAGGTAGGTAGATACAGTAGCGAGCTCTGTTCTCGCCACTTCTTCATTCACTTTCGCCTTTGGTAGTCGACGCAAGCCAACAAGACGCCACCCAGCAACAACACCCCCATGGGCGATACGCCCCTGCTCGTGCTACGCTGCCTCGCTGCGTGCTCGTCCACGATGATGATCCTGAGCCCCTCGCGCGCTATCTGGCGCATC